>JAAXYX010002424.1:0-17576 GCA_036851915.1 Ptenothrix huangshanensis
AGGCTACTAAGAAAAAAATATAATTTGAAAATCCATTTCCTTCGGGAATGTTGCGGTCGATTACCCAAATAGTCCATCATAATTAAAAGTTTTTGCACGTTTTATAATGGCACTTCTAATATTAGCGGTATTCATTCGTATAAAACAGATTTAAATAGAGAATATCTCTATTTAATTTGAACTTCAAAAATTATCATACAATAAATTGTGTCGCGCTTAAAATCGGATTTGCTGAAGCTTCTGAATATGGATGGCTGAACGCCATTTAGTTTAAATAAATGTGGTTGTCTACAAATTGTACAAGAGGAGATTGACGTTATTCTTGCGTCGATTTGAGATGGCAAGATAAAACTTTAACGTAGCATCTTTTTTGTAACGCAACGGAATTCTGAGATGCTACGTTTTGCGTTATTCAACGAAGACATTTATACTCATATTTTTGTGTATTATTCTATCCACAGAAAAATCAGACTGAAAATGTACAAGGCAGCGATAATTGTGATCGTTAGCATGGCCACCGTGGTCATTGCTCAACGTCAACAACAACAACAGACTACTACCCCTGTTCCTATCCTCCGACAAATCAACAGGTAAGTCACTTGATACTATAGATATAAACCATCTTGACTGCATAATCTCCCGTAAATAGTAATAATTAAATAACAACAAATAAATCACATTTTTCCATTAATTCCCTTCTAGCCACAATGATGACGGTTCCTACACCTACGGTTATGAAGCTGCTGACGGTTCCTACAAAATCGAGACCAAGGCCGCTACCGGAGAAGTTCGTGGTAAATACGGATACTACGATGATGTCGGAACCCTCCGTGAAATCGAATATGGAGCATCTCGCAACGGATTCAATCCTTCCGGAACCGGTATCCAAGTCCCAGAACCAGTGATCAGCAGCAACAACATCCGCAGTGACAACCCCGACGACTACGATGATGGCTCATACAAACCAGGTCCAGGTGAGCGTGGATACAAGGGACCCGAAGAACCCATCCGTGCCGTCTCCCGCCTCAGCAAGTCCCGTCAATTCAACTTCCCTCCACAGCAACAACAACAACCACAACAACAACAATACTACCAACCACAACCCCAACCCCAACCCAGAGCACAGCCCCAACAATATCAACCACAGCCACAACAATATCAACCCCAGCCACAGCAATACCAACCCCAACCCCAACCACAATATCAACCACAATACGAAGAACCCCAACCCGCCTACAGACCAATCAACCTCCCATCCGGCACTTTCCACGGACACCCAGCCAGAAACATCAATTTGAACTCTGGATCTTACTCCATCCAATACTAATTAATTTTAGAGAGGAAGTTGAAATCCAAAATTCAAATCCAAGCTGCCTATCTTTATAATATCTTTGCTACATGTATTAATTTTATATGTAATTATAAATATGCTGTGTCCAAAACATGACCGTCACACTATCGCCATGTAGTATGACTGTTATTATTTTTATTTTTTTTTGTAATTCTATTGTTCTTGTTCGTAATCTTGCTCTGGCTAATGAAGTCGTCAGCAATCTTCACGTTTTTTTCAAATGTGAAATGTTGCAAGTTAAATGGTGACGTTTATTTTATTGTGTATTTTATTATCAGCTACCTTTAAACATGTATACTATGGGAAACTAAAGTATTGACTCCAGGCCAATAATTATTGTTCAATAAATAAGGCGAGGTTAACCTATACTAAACGTTTTTTGCATTCTACTTTTTTTATGCATTTAATATCTAAAAATTGGCGGCACCTTAATTTACCATCGAAGGTTATTTCCAACCATTACAGCTTACAAGTGTCATTCGATCCCGTAAAAATGAGCGGCATCAAGACTGCACAAAGAATTGATTACAGTTTGTTAGTTTTTGTTGTAGTTTTTTTACCAAATTTTTTTATTATCAATTTATTCTATATGAACCAAACAACATTTCATTGAATCCCTTAGCTATAAACTTACTGCTATTGTTATGCAATTTCAATCGAATCGAATAGTGACACGCCTGTATTTGTATTATATTGTTCTGGACTCCTGGGCTAATGAATACTTCCAGTTCAGTCCAGTGTATCAGACCTGAACAACAACACCAACCAGACGCATTCCATCACGCAATTACAATAAAAAGTGTAAACCTAGCAGCAGGAGTTGAAGCTAATGAGTAACGTGTAAGCTATAAATAAGTAATACACAGGAAATTTAGACAAATGGTTTAGAAAACGAGACTTCCAGGTAGAATGAATTCGCTGGAAAGGTTTTTGTTGACCGTGGTGTTGTTGTCGTGTTTCTATAACTTCTGGTAGTAATATATGTAGAATAGTAATTGTTGATGGGAAACTTGCTGCAGTAGTGTAACTAAAGGTAGAGTCCCTCGGGGGTGCCCTCCTTCTTCCGGTACAAAACATTTTCCTTGGATTTTTTAAAGTCTTCGTTCGTCACCTTCATACGACGTTCACGGAGAGCCATGAGACCGGCTTCAGTACAGATTGCCTGTGCAGAAACAAAGTAATTATGAATACCATATAAATAAAGTGCGTACTTCCATTGGATAGTAAACAAATGACGCAGTAGGACAGGATGTACAATTTACCTTGATATCTGCGCCAGACAGATCGTCTTTAGACATGACGTGATCGTCAATCTGTACATCAGGGGCTAGGGTCATTCTCGCAGTATGAATTGTGAAAATCCTCTTCTTGGTTTTCTCATCAGGAAGTGGGAATTCGATCTTACGATCAATACGACCAGGACGAATTAAAGCGGGATCCAAGGTTTCAATTCGATTAGTGGCCATAATTACTTTGACATCACCACGGGAGTCAAAACCATCCAGTTGGTTCAACAGCTCTAACATGGTTCGCTGGATTTCACGCTCTCCTCCCGAATTCGAATCGTATCTGTATCACAGCAAGAGTAAATAGAAAATAATTAGTGGAAAACAAAGCAATTTATCACGGTTTACAATTTCACATGCGACATCATTGTACGCGCAAAACAAAATCCTCTCCAAAAATGGTATGATCTGATCTATACGTTGCTGTGGTACTGTGAGACTTTTTGTACTACCACAAATACACGTCAATTACACTCCATTACATACAACAATACTGCAATAGTGGTAATTATAGTAAGTGCAGCGATGTCTTCGTACAGTTAACTACACCACCTTATTTATAATGTTATATAACCGACTTTATTTAACAAGGTGCCTTGTGCTTTATGGACGATTCAGACAAAATAATTTCTGAAAACATCCTCGAGTTTCATAAACGGAATACTGACTTCGAAGGCAATTTTAAGTACTTATATGTAACAGCAGCGGTACATTCGAAACAAGGGAAAGCCATGCGATGTAAAAGTTACACATTTCAAATATTTATAAAATATAGCGTGAACAAATTTTATGTACCTTTTGGTTCCCACTGCATCGATTTCATCAATAAATACAATGGAAGGAGCGTGTTCTTCAGCTACACGGAACAACTCTCGCACTAATTTTGGACCGTCTCCCTGAAAAATAATAAAGTGTTAAGAGTTAATGTAGGTATGTTTATCTTATAATCAAACCAGTTCATAAAAATTCCTTTTTGTATAAACTGAGAACATAAATTAGGTAACCATGAAAGTATTTAGTACGGAATTTATCATAACAAAGAATACTCTAATTTATATACAACGAAAATCTACTAATGAATCGTACCAAGTATTTCTGAATCAACTCAGATCCAACAACACGGAGGAAAGTGGCAGAGGTTTGATTAGCCACAGCCTTGGCTAACAAGGTTTTACCGGTGCCAGGGGGCCCATACAGGATGACACCTTTTGGAGGACGAATACCCATTTCTTCGTAGTATTCGGGGTGGGTCAGAGGTAACTCTACAGATTCTTTTATTTCTTGAATTTGGGTGTCCAGCCCTGAAGAACAAAAATAAACAATGTCAAACAGTCAAACTACTTATTTGAAATAAAAATAGAAATTTAAATAAAAGGCACTAAAGATTTAATTATACCTACATATTTATACATTTTATATTTCTTGAGAAAACTTACCGCCGATATCAGCGTAGGTTTCTTGAGGTGCTTTTTCCAGCTTCATGACAGTGACCATGGGGTCAGTGTCATCGGAGAGAACTCCCACCACAGCATGGACTTTGTGATTTAGTAGAACTGCACATCCGGGTTCCAGTTGCTCCTTGTCCACGAACGATAGGATCGATACATAGTGTTCCGAGCCAACGGACGTAGATACAATAGCGTGATTATCGTCGATGATTTCCTCGAGACTTCCAACTGACATTGGAGTTCCTCTCAGGTCGTCGACCTAAGAATAGTAATGTAATCATATTACTAAGCATTACAAATGAAACGCGTTAAATTAAGAATATGTAAAATATTTTTTCAGACATGCTTCGTCAGTGACATAGGTAGGTACCTAGTCTTAAATTTTACCTTTGAGCGCTCCTCCTCATTTTTCTCATCCTGGGGCTTCAGCCGTTCTTGGTTTCGAATGAATTCCTCTTCCATTAGTAAATAATCTTTGATTCGTTCACTCTTAAGCAACTTCAGACGACAACGGGCATGGGGAGTCACTTTAAAGTAAAAACACAAATACCGCACAAATTAAATTGCGTCCATGCATTACAAATAGTGAATAACAATAAATCATTTCAGAAGGTATAAAAAATTAGCTGTTGTGTAAAAGGCAAAAATTGCAATCCGATGCAGTACCTTGAGGTAACTTTTGTGCGGCATCGGGACCCTTAGCCTTCTTCCTCCTCTTTCCAACTCGTGTGGGCACTGGAGGTTCATACTTCTTCTTCTTT
This sequence comes from Ptenothrix huangshanensis, assembly GCA_036851915.1. NCBI lineage: Eukaryota > Metazoa > Arthropoda > Collembola > Symphypleona > Dicyrtomidae > Ptenothrix > Ptenothrix huangshanensis. The sequence continues at coordinate 4,847 of JAAXYX010002424.1, forward strand.
TCTTCCCCCTTCCGATCTCCACCCGATCCTCCAGGAGCATTCGAATGTTGATTACCCTAAGGAGGCGAAATATATATAACATAACATTAGACATTTTTATCAAAAATCAATAATCAATGACTCGTACAGTAAAATTTTAAATGAATACGCATTTAATTCTGTAATTAATAATACAGGAATTCCAGCGGACTCTCAACCATATATTTAAATTTTGAAACCTTTTCAACTCCATATATTTGTCTATGGTCTACGTCATGTGTGTATTAAAGTAACGACAAACAATAAATGATGAGTCACAAACGACAAATGAAATTCGTTTTAAAAGGTGTTCAAGTTTATAGCTTAACCCTTAATATTAAATAGTATAGATGGTTTTTACACGTTCAAAATTTGACAACTGACAATAAGATATATGAATCAACGGAAATTCGGAATTTACGATTTTCGATTATTCTCAGACTGGTTTATTAGGGTAAAAAACAACACTGAGAAAAATTCACCGGCTACATATCACATATTAGCAATGGATAACATTTGTTTTACATTTTAAATTCAACCAGCAAGAAATTTTTTGATTTCTATATGGATGTATGGATACGAACAATCAAATTCATGACGTTTTTCATTTTTAACAATAAACGTCTTCATGTATAATTAATATTTAATAATCCATACTTAGCCTCGAATAAATATCCTTTATCACTTATATTACGACAGTGTATGCAACTGATGGGATCTTCACATAAATTTTTTAGCATTTAATAATGTACACAATTTGCAATCAATACCAAATTCTTAAGAATAAATGGTAAATGATTAATGCTTACCATCTTCGAATGGCAACTCAATCCAGACACGAAATCAAAATTTCTACAAATATACTTGCTACTAAAATGCTTTGATTCCCGGATATTTTAACTTGACTTAAAATATGAAGGAAATCTGTAAAATCAGTCCGTCAAAGTTCACAGGTCAACGGACCTTAGGGTTTAACTAATTCTGTCAGTCTTTGATAGCCACTTTGACTCCAACACCTACTTAACTTACACAGACAGAGTCACACGTAAAGATTCCTATGACTTGCAAAAGCTGCATTCAACTACAGCTCCAAAGGAAGTACAGTAACCGTAGGGGCAGCTCATAACCAACGTTATAAATGGTTTTAGAAATTTTTACTCCCTTTACCCACATTAATTCTTTCACTAAATATCTTTTACAAACATTAATTAAACGGTAAACGTGACAAATTACAAAGTCGTACTCCCACACAGTTCATAACGTCATTTACTCATTTATATATGTCGACCTAGCGGTGATGACTTGCAAAAGTCGCAAATCTTAAAACAAGTAAATTCAAACCAGGCGCTAGACATTTCAAGGCTAATTATGATAGGCTGAGGAAATTAATTGAGAAATTACCGCCAAGTTCAAATTGTAGTTTTACATTTTGGCCACAGATGATTCTGTTTCTCCTCGTGGTTCAGTTACTCGTAGCGTTTCGTTTCTTTGTTCTGCGATTGCTTACTACTGCCATTCCTGAATTTGATGATTCCCATTTACTTCATTCGTTTTAGTGTTACCTCATTGCTATTATTATTTGCCATTAAAAATGAATGCGTGATTTTTAAATTTTGAATTGGTTCTGAATTAATGTCAGTAATCTTTTCGGCATATAGAATTATGGAAATTTGGAAAACAGTTTTTCACATTCAAAATATTTAACCTTTTATTGCAACGATTAAAAACTACAAGATTTAAGTGCAGAGTTTAAATACATGTTATTTTAAGCTTCAATGTCAAAATCAGCCGATTTCTTAAGTAAATATAAAGCACAGCTATAGGCTAAACATTAAACTGTACACGAATTTTACATTATCATTATCACTGAATAACGAGCATTTACAAGTACGTAACTTCCAAGTAAGTTGCTTTTGCCTATTATTATTAACTTGCACTAGTCGTTTGTATACACTATACTTAAAATTAGTAATTTACTCTTACAAATCAGTCAGTCTCAAATGTCTCAAACCAAAGCGTTAGCAGTGGCAGTTACATAGCATGAGAACACTGGCAATTAAACCATAAAAAAACGTTTCGACGTTCGTGGCCGAACCACTTATTGAACCGAGACGAAAAGAAGAAAAATGCATAATAATGTACAAATTAAATGTTAAATAATAACGTAAATTGCATACATAGTAATTATATTTGCCCACGCATCTAATAATTATCATCCTTATCTCAACACATCGAACGCATTAGTTTAGTTTGCACTGGTTCTTGTTAGTTAGTATTTTTCGTACAGGTAGGTAATGGTAGTACTATAATAACAGGAGAGTATGAATATCTTTAAAGACTCAAGTCCAAATCTGACGAAAACAAGTTGTCAGCTTAACTTGTGACATATTGTAATTCCTTCTCGTCGTTGACAGCTCTAAATACATTTTATGCAAATCACACAAACTCCTGCCTGTATCGATCCATGGACGAAATAAGGAACAACATAGAACATAGTGCTTGCAACCAAAAACATTAAGCGTCAGCGACAAGTCAGCCATCAAAATCAAAACTAAAGAGTTGTGTTATGCCCCAATCATAATTATCGTGTGCTAACTGCTAACCTTAACGATTCAAATGCAAAGAGTAACCCTAAAGTAATAACTAATGACAAGATTGACTTGTACGTAAAATGAAAAAAAAATGAGAGCATCGCACGTTGCGTCGATCCTTATCGATATCCAGTTTATCCAAATTCCTTTTACTTCAATTGCCTTCCAAAGCCAAAGTCAAATACAAGAGCAAAAACAAAGTAAATACAATAAATGATAAGCCCCTTAGTATGGGGGCATATGACATCCGTTCAGAGTTCACAAACTTCAGACAGCAGACAAGGCGAAGGCGATTCTTCGAATCAGCCACCACAGTGCGGCATGACAAGACGGGACAGAACAGTACACCAGCCTCAATACATACATACATTTTAAACACTTTCTTCGATGTACGATTTACGATTTACAATCTACAATTTACGATTGCATAATCAATAAGGAATACCAACAGCTGAATGATCATGCCATAACCTAACCACTGTCTGTTTTGATTCTGAGCTCAACAATTTATTACTACTTCCTAAAAGATCAAATATCAACGTCAACGAAATGTGTAACAAGGAATACCTAGTAGGACTTTAATGCTGATTCACCAAACGTTTTTGCTTTGCTACGCAGTCGTCATCATCATCATCATCATCGTCGTCAATTGCGCACAGGTGTAATTCTTATTAATTGGCATGATCTGGTTTCCATCCCCATCTCAGACTACTGTATACATATGAATGCTTCATTCATTGTGTTTTCCTAATCGTCAGCCTTTAGATTTAAACTTTAGAGTTTAGTTTGCAGCAATGCTTTGTAATATGAATTGCAATCGAAATTGGAAATCGAGCAGAGTTAAAAGAGTTGCAGGTGGATTGGATTGGATTGGATTTGTGCATCGATCGAACACCTCACTCTTGTTTTCATTAATGTCTCGTCTGATGGCTCATGGCATGGCGGATGCATACCACTACACCAGAAATATTATCAGTCATCATTCAATCTTCCAAATCAAATTCCAATTCTTCAATCTTGACTTGACAAGCAGGGGCAGGGCTGTCATTATGATTTTGTAAACTACGAGCATACTTGTAGATTAACATTGTAAGTATAGGTATACAGGTAGGTACTTGCACTAACATTCCAATATTAATTCTAAGTTCATTGAGAACTAGGAGTATGAGTCGGACACATGACGATTATTTATTTGCATTTGCAGGCAAATGTCTCGAATCCACATTTATATTACAGCTACAGCAGAACGCTGAAATTGTATTACGATTACGGGTATATAATGTTCTTGAATTTTACACCTTTCCTTGATTTTGATTTTCGCTTCAAGTCTGAAAACTTTTATTATTTGTATTTATTTATTATTGGGGTGTTTTTGTCTTTGTTTGTGTTCCCCGTAACATTAAACGAGTGTCGAATAACATGTTAATATTTACTGGCGAAGTGTAGGACAATCACTAACAACTAATCATTGTAATAGCAGATATCTGTGTTGTATCGTCGAGTCGTCTGCAAGCTATCTGTAGTGCAGACACCTATAGCCTGTGGCCTGTGTTGGAGTTGGACTCTGTAGAGTATAATTAATTACAGTTAAAGCGTAGCAAATAGTAAATAATAGTAATACATAATTAAAATTCAATTACAACAATTTCAACTTTAATATCAATATTTTATTTCTCACTCATATCAGGCCCCAATGACTAGTGGTGTGGTTGTCGTTAGTCACTAGTCACTGGTGAATCTCGATAGTGATTTTTTAATGATAGTGATATTCTTGAATATGTAGTAAGGCGGTAGGAATTATTACTAATCGTAAGTAGTAATCATTGCCATTGCTATTACTATTCCCACACTACGATTGACGATTACATTTTACATTACACTATAGATTACAAAATTGAAAGAGACCTACTTCATGGAATACACAAAGTGATCATGATAATATTCAATAAATTCAAGAAATGGAATAAATCGACATTAATCAATAAGTCTGTGCGCTCATGCTTATTTTCTTTTCTTTATCAATTCATTCATTATCACCATCGATGCCATAGTCATCGTCATCATCACAATTCTGCCAGTAGATTTTTCGTTTATCTGTATTGTGTCATACGAAGTGTGGTTTTTATGTACAATATGAGCTCAACAAATTATTTACAGCATTTCATTTTCCTAGCATGTGTGTTCCTTTGTTTATTTATTTTTCAACATCGTCCATAAATATTTATGGATGATTTTTGTAGGTGATAGGTTGAATTTGCGCGATCAATTATTTCAAAGGTGAGTCATTATCACTGTAATATCAACAAAATGTAGAAATAACGAACGCTTTCCAGCTGTTGAATATTTTGCATTACAAGCAACGGAGAATTTCACACACAAAAAATACTAATGACTAACTATTAAGGCAACTTGTGTGTTTTTTTATTTTTTCAAATACGCTAGCTGAATATTTGATCAGTTGATGTTGATATTCACTGACGGCCATGCTTGTGCTCAATCTAAAGGAAATAAAACAAAAGGTCAGAATTTGACGTCGTTGGAAATAAAATTCAAAGTGTGATTACTATCTTAATACTAGACTATTTATAAGGCACCTTGGATTAAAAAATACCGGTATGATAATGATGAAGTGGTAAACAATCTTTGAAGGTATGCGACAAATTACCTCTCCAGATTCGAATTTGCATCGCAAATTAAGATAATTGTTGTCAGTGTGTATGTAAATACGCAGCTACTAACGATGATAAGCTGTCCGTCCGCTGTCCCCTAAAATTCAAATACAAAATACAATTCAAAGAAGGCGATAAAACCTCATAGAATATGCACATTCAACAATTCATCGCATATTGCCCATAATTCTATTATAATTTTCTCCTTTTGCTGATAACTGATAATCACCATCGTCATCTTCATCCGTGAAATCCAATTATTCAACATTCAAGATTCCAAGATCAGCTTATCATAATGTGCGATATCATATTGAAATTATTCCATTTGTTTTTAAATTGATACATACATTATAAACTTAAGACTAGTGCACAGACAGTAAATATTACACAGGCAGACTTCAGCTCTGATCAATTCACAACAAAGTAATATTAATATTATCAAATCAACTACCTCATAAAATAACACTCGACATCGCAAGAAGTCTTGGTCATTCCAGTTCCTCTCATAAATAATAACTCACATTTTATTTTACTGTTATTGTTACAGCTTATTTGAATCTGATTTTGATTTATGATGGACTTGTGCAATTCAATTGAATTGAATTCAGCGATTCATTTGATACCACAGTACCATACTGATTCTTGATTTGATTGGATTCATAAATGAACTTTACCCTTGGTCACCTTGAAATTCGATTCCATTCCATTTTCAATTCTTTCTTGAGCACATACATGTGAGATGTAAGAGCTCCAAAAAATAATGCATCCTTTGTCAAAGTGGGGCTATGGCATGGCGTGGCTTGGTATGCATCGTTTAGACACTATAAAATCACTAACAAAGTCTTCTGTCTATTCTCTGGCTGTCTTGGTGTCTAGTTTAAGTTTAAATCATCTGTGTTCCAATTCGAAATTCACAATCAAAGTGCAATTCAATTCAGTACACTTTTAATTCTCTCTAATCCTTTTCTTCGTGTTAGACTTGGTCTTAGGATTGTATTACAAATACGACCCGCCCCGCCTCGCCCGTGAGACTGACGATGAGCTAAGTGTAAGTTGAATCTATTCAACATTCAAGTGTTCAAATTCAAAATTAAATTCAAAATCAAAGTGTACTTAAATGCTAAATGTATTATTGCGTACTGATGTTGATGTTATTCTCCTCTGAATGTACTCGTGGGCAGTAAAAATAATGCATTCAAAGCATTCGCATGCAATCGTAATGCAAATCTTAAATAGTAAAATAGTAATCCATAAGCAATATAAATCATAATCGTAATTCGTAATCGCTTAATCGTAGTTTCAGTTCAGTTGAATTGAATTCATGGATGGTGAGCGATTGACGATTATTACCAGTGTGATTTAAATGCATTAAATAATCCAAATGACTGACTGTTGTCTTTTATTTCATAATCCAAGTCACAGTCATAATATTAAATGTGATATGATAATTTATATTTTGAACTGCATCGTAACATTTTGGCAATACAAATGAAACAACCACTACGACCAACGATGAACGAGTCATCAATCATGCAAATAAATAAACACTACAACTATAATGCTTCTTACAAATATTCACATTATTCATAATTCTCTATGCACTCGCACTCGTAACAAGAAAAAGCCAATTAATTACCTGTAATCACTCACTATATAAATATACTGACTGAGGTAATAATTACACAGCGTCCGATGCATAATTGTTGCACATAATATAATTAATTACACAGCTAAATACTAACTATAACTAGTCTTTGTGACTTGGCGCTATATAAATTTAATGTATTTATGTTTTATCTTAACCTGTATCTTTACTGCCTGCAAAACTTTGGTTTCTCTTTTGTTCATTAATGAACTGTAATAATAATTATAGGAAATGGGAAGGGTTTTTATGCAAATTACATTTAATGAAGAAACCTTTTAACTTTAAAGTCGAACTTAATGCTTTATAATTATTACATTACACGTCTTCTTTTCATGTAACGGTTGTATTATAAAGCTTCAAACAACTTCAACTCGAGCTTGGCTTTTCAATACATAATACAAACACTAATAATTACTAATAATTACAAGGTTGCTTGTCGGTACATTTCATTGCCCTGAAGAATTCAATGTAACTTTATGTTGCTTTGTTTATGGTTTATCGTTTTTGGGCTACGTGGTGGGAAAATAAGTGTAGTGAACTGAAAATTATTAAAGAGAGCCGCCACTAGTTTAAGTGATAAAATTACTTTATGACTCTTACTTTAGGAATAATTTCAGTATTTTTTTATTTATTAGCCAGAGCACGACGCCGTTTAATAATTTTCAGGGTAGAAGTTATTGCTAAGATCAAAGGTTCTAATTAATGATTAGAAGAATACTAACCTTCAAAAAACTATGTTTTCAATCGAACTGTAGAACAAACGCTTGTTACTGGTAATTAATACTTGATCATGATCACATTATGAATCAAGTACGGGTTAGTTTCTACTCGTTTGTAATTATACATGTGTGTAAATTAATTATTTGTAATTATAATTATCTGTTCACCTGTGTAATGAAAAATGTAAAAAAATTCACAATGTAAAAATAAATCAAGGCATAAAATTAATTATTAATTAAAGTGTAAAATTTAAGATGATTAAATTTCTACAGTCCATGAACTCAACACGACTTGAAACTTTGAAACACCTGCTTGTAGCTTGCAGATGAGGAGATCACAACCTGACTGGTTGACTGATTGACTAATGAATGTGACGATGTTTGCGCCAATTAATTGGATGTAGTTAATCAGAATATATATTTAATTATGTATTGTAAAGGCAGCAGTGAAATATACAAATACATTCTATGATTGAGGACGCGCTGTAGCTATGTGCTTTCCATTGGACTGAAGGAATGAAAATCAGAAATGCAAATAGATGTTGAAAGTTGATACACATATTCGATTGTAGTGTGCTTTGATTTTGACGGCTGTATAATTAAATATTGGAATATTTGCAAAGTAGATTCTGGTTTAATTATGTCAATATTGGGCAATTAAATGTGAGGATATATGCATTCCTTGCGCTAAGACATCTTCGTTGAAGAATACTAACTACCTACAATATGGGTATATTTATGTCTACAAGTGTTCAAAGCGTTCTACATTTATTTTCATTACAAGTCCTTTTTAAACTACCTAACGGATTTCATTTGCATTGTCGTAAAATGTCCCATCTGACTAATTTATATTCACAGATGCACTTATTAAATCGCATGAATTCGTATTTTTTAAATAAAATATATAGTAAAATATTTGCAGGTTTTTAAATTATAGTCAATTAAAATGATTGTTTACGCATTTCGAATGGGGCGTCGTTTTGAGAAGTTCAAAATTATCTACTGCCAAATTTTCCGTTTTTATTGTTTTCAAAAAATGTACCAGTAAAACCATTGGAAAAAAATTATCATTTAAAAAATAGGCTTACCACAAACACTGCTTGAAAAGTAGAAAACAATCAAAATTATCCAAAAATTAATAAATTATTAATAATCAATATAAGCATTTTTGTGCCTAAATAGCAAAATAGCTTTCAAATTTCCCGCGAAAACTAAAATAATTTTTTCAAGCATTTCTTTTCTGCCCACAATTTACTAAACATCTTACAACACATATCTCTAATAGTAATTCAGTATTAGTCAGTTACACACAAAACGCTTGCAACATAATTACTGTAGTTATGAATTGCCAGAATCAACAATAACACCAATTCATTCAGTGCAATTAATTCAATTCATTTAATTATAAGCCCAAATCCATATTTTCATTTTTATTGTGGTATAACTGTACACAACGATGAACTGCATTTATCTCCTTTTACGTTTCAGATGCAGTCCCATATTCATATTCAAGTCAGCAAATAATTATTAGTACATATAGTAGGAAAATGGAACCAAAGCAAACTTAATCAAATCCAAGGCAATGTATGTGTCTGTATACAGATAGGCTAGAATTACTAGGGATAGCTGAATACAGCTGTGCTTACTCCATACGCGTAGTCGTCTAGCGTTGTGTGCATAGCACACGAATGCAATGGCAATGATTTCAAACTGTAATATAGTTCAACGTAGAGTAATATAATATAATGTACCATACCGTAATGTCTGTCTAATGACTCCCATTGAAATTTAAAAATTTTGAATTCCATTCATGAACGAGAACGCGAAGGAAAACGAAACCAGAACCAGAACCAGAATCACAGCCTGTGCGTGAGTGTTTGCGTGAGTGTGTGCGTGAGAGCTCTAGATATCTCTTGCTATTCCAAATCCAACTTGGAACAAATGCACGTAGGTAGCTTCTTTGAAGATGCAAAAGTGAACAATTCACACCTCAATCTTTGCTACTTGTTCTCTCTTGCATCTCCAAGCCACATAAAAAATAATGATATCATTGTCTCCCCTCAATTCAATTGAAGGCAATGCAATCCGCCGGCATTCCTATCCTACACAATCATCTGATTCAGTAGTCACTACATATGTAGTCAGCCGTCACTGCAGAGGGTCTACATACTTACAATCTGTAAAAGAACTCTACCTCCATAGATGCCCAAAATCCAATCCACAAACGAAACGAAACGAATGAGCAACCAAAGCAAAGCCAAGAGACTTTTTAGTAGAGCATCGGACGGAATGAATGCATAAAAAATGACTTGGGGCAAAAGGGTGTGGAAATACGAAAACGAAAACGAAACGCAAATGATCAATCAGTGGCCCACTTTGTCAAAATCAGAATCAACAGAGGCTGCAGTTTCAAGTCTTCAAGAATTATGCTATCAATGCAATGGGTTATGTATTATGTATTATTATTATTACTATTATGTGGTAGTAGCTGTGTAGAGCTTAACGTTAGTGCTCTCTGGACGATTGCAGTGTATTTTGCACTGAGTGGCCGAGCATTTCGTTTTATGCTCATTGAACTGTTATTTGAACGCACACATGATAATTACATAGTATGGGCTGTGTTTACGACTCACAATTAAACTTTGATGTTGCTTATTTTGTTGGGGATTGTGCATCATTAGGTTTTCCAGTGGCAAATCGTGAGGTAGTGGCAGTTGGCTCTAAATGAGTCATAAATGACACTGGGTTTAATTTAGTAGGAGGTAATAGGCTGTATTTTAGTGGGAATGGGTTTAAAGGTGAAATATGCGATTACATGTAAAGAATTTGAAGTATTTGAAGTAGGTACCGTACACTTTTAAAACTAATTGTTTACACGGAAAAATGTACCTAGAAGCCAAAACCCTGCTCTCATTTGGCAAAAATTTTGAACGCAGCTAAAGTGTTTGAGAAACACACTTAGAGCACATCTAAAAAGTGTAAATTGCAAGTTTTGCACTTTTTGAAAAGATATAAATTGAAAGTTGTGCACTTTTTTAAAAGATATACATTGAACGATTTACACTTTTTAGAAAAGGTATAAATTGAACGTTTTGGACTTTTTTAAAAGGTATAAATAAAACGTTTTGCACTTTTTGAAAATGTATAAATTGAGCGTTTTGAACTTTTTGAAAAGGTAAAAATTGAACGTTTTGCACTTTTTAGAAAAGGTGTAATTATGACGTTCTGCATTTTATGAAACTTATAAATTTTAGACAGTTTTGAATAGGTGATTCAACATGGGTACATCTTATGCATCACAAACGCATTAAAACGCATCTTGGACTAATTGATGCTCTTTATACGTCTTACGCTAACTTAAGGTTTTAATTTTGCTCATAAAAACGCATCATGTACAGTGAAATATTTTTAGCACTTTAGGTGCATCACTTTTTACAGTGTGCACCGTAATAATTGATGAACCTCAAGCTCAAGTTATTTGCCGTTTATACTTTATTTATTTAGTTTAACAAGTTCCTTATAAAACTAGGCTTAAAATCGCGTCATTATGTATACAATATCGATATTGTTTCCAAAAGTCAGATAACATTTTTCACACCTTGCAATACAACATGTTCACATTCATCTGCATAGCATAATAATATTGAAACCCATATTTAGTGATGTCTGGTACAAATAGTAAGAATGCAAAGCAGCGACCGTCTCTAATTACAAATAATAAATTAAAATTAAAAATAATTGACGACACTAAATAGAAATAATGGCATCATTAAAAATGCTTGGTAAAGTTCAACCGCAGTTTCCTAAGAGCAAGCTAAAGTCAATAATTGTGACACTCGCACTCGTGGCACTTCTCGTCTGTCAATTTAATTACATAATTATAAGTACATCCATCTCAACGCAATAATTGCCTACAATCCAGTCCAGTCTTCAGACAACAATGGCACAAAGGAGGAGCACGAAGAATGAAGCGAATTACTTTATGACATGCGACAACTCTTCATGCGCCAGAACCAGAACCATATAGCAATATACCTATGTAATGACTGCAACTAAAACTAAATCGAGTCCAGAATTCTGTAAGAGTCAGGCTCAAGTCAATAGAAGCCGAGCAATTAAATTACATAATAAAGGAACACGAGTTAAAACTGAATAAATTAAGGCAAACTGTCATTCAATCTATTATCAGAGTGTAAATTACCGTAATCAAAATCCTTACGCATATTACGTACCTATTCTTACTAAATCACGAACTACATTTTTCCTTTTTTTTCACCACGCACTTCATTAGCGGATCTCGACATTTTTGTACACGAGATAATTATAGCAGGACTGCCTAATTAACATACAAAAACCCGACATGATAATTCACCCAATTAAATATTGCACTTTTGGAAATATAGACAAAATTTGTTTTGCTACTGTACTATACTCCTATTTGTTGGTATTTTTACTTTTATTTATCGTATAAATAGGTTAGGTATTTGTTCAAAAGGAATTGTGTGACCACGAAGCCGTGCACTTGATTCCCATGAATTTGGGTGCAAATAATTTCATAGCTATTAATGTCGTGTAAATATTCGTACACAATAAAGATTTCTGCATGTTAAAATTAAGAACACTGTAAAAACTGGTGCACCTAAAACGACAAAATCTTATTCGTAATTAGTATATTTATGAACACAGAATTATTAATAAAATAAATGAATATATAATAAAATAACATGGTGCCTTATGGCATTTACATGGATGCAAATTTGCGTCATCCGTACCGAACAGATTAAAAAACAAACGGGTATTTAAGAAATTTTGGAATGTTTGAAAAAGGTTGAAATTAGAAATTTTGAAACGTTTCAAAATAGTTCAAATAAGAAATCTGGAAGTGCATCAAAATGGTTAAAACGAATTGCGGAATATTGGCCGCCGAACAAATTGGCCGCCGCCTCAAAAAACATATTGGCAGCCGGACATAAAGGCCGCCGAACATATTGGCCGCCGAACATATTGGCCGCCGCACACATTGGCCGCCGGACATAAAGGCCGCGGAACATATTGGCCGCCGCACAAATTGGCCGCCGAACATTTTGG
>JAAXYX010002425.1:0-17573 GCA_036851915.1 Ptenothrix huangshanensis
GCTTGTATTGTTGATATATTTGTAGTGGAAGTATTGAATGAACTTGTAGAGTAATAAAAGTTATTTGTCATTTCATGCAAGAGTCAGTATCCTACGATTCATTAAATGTATTGTGAAGATTCAAATATTATTAGCAATTATTATTTGAGGTTAATTGACGCACGTTTTGATTTGTTTTGTTTTGTCAGGGTTTAATTATATTTTTAGATGTAGGTAATCCACATTTAACTATATTTTAGAAGGTAAGCACAACTAATTGCCATTGACAATTCGCCTGTTAATTAATATTAATACGCATACACCTGTTACGTTCAAACACTAACTACATTACTCCAAAAAGTCATGACGGTGAAATCGCCAAAGTTAATTTTGCAGTATTTACTGGATGCTGCTTGAACATGCAAAAAAGTTTAATAGCAAGATTACTATTAACAGTTTCACTAACCAAAAATCGGTGAAAAACTATTTTATATAAATAATTTACTACACCCTAACTTAGAAATCATTACAATATTTATACGGTTATATGTGTGGAATCCGGCCCCTTTTCTAAGCATATACTTCTTTACTACTCAGCGTAACAATTGCATTTAAAAATGAAAAGGTAAGACGAGTTACTATGATCGCATTGCGTGCGGGAATCGATACCTGTTGATAATTAAGCAGATAATCACGTACCTATGTCATATGTAACCAAAGCGATCTATTATCAGTCTTTTTAAAGCACTATGCACTGCCTACCTAACTATGAAAAGAGAAAAGACGTGAGACAAATGCACAAGAGCTTTGGAAAATTAAAATACCATCATTTCCTTATTTCACAAATTATTTCACTTTCAAATCAGTTATCAGTCTTTCTGCAGCTAGCGGAAGTTGACTTTAGGCAGGTACTTACGCGGTAACTATGATAAAATTTCCATACAGCATCAGCAACTACTCCATACTGCATATTGTTACTTGCTTTTAAGACTTTAAAAAGTTAAACAAGTCAAGCATGCACACTCACTCACTGAGTTCAAACAAACTGTATACTACCATTAGCTTAGAAAAGTTAAGCATAATATGTAGGGTTTTGTTTGGATAGTATAATTTTGCTTTGGTTAAACACGATTATGCTACATAAATGAATCCCATAAGTGCTGTCTCTCGTTTATAGAATCTAACATTAATTTATCAACCAAATGCAATTACAAATGTGCATACCTATTTAGGTATGCACATTTAGGTATGTAATCGTTTGCTCTCTGCACTGCGGTTCGAGAACGATGATGGTGGAACCATCCTAAGAGTGTTCTGTCTGTACAGTTTATCTGCTAACAGAATGTTTGTAGGTACCTGCAAGAGTTGTAAAAATATTCTATGTGCTATATGTATTAACAATGTCACCTTGTTTATGAGAGCACACGTTGAGAAAACGAAACTTTTTCTTGACACAACTTTAACTCTGGTCAAAATCTTTCCCAAATTTCATCATCGACCGATATTGAAACACTTATGACGAATCAAGAAGTTTTGAATCTAAATATTATTTTTAAAATATATCAAATATCCATAAAGAAACTAACTTAATAATCACGATATCACCACTGATGACAGCAACTGTAATTATAATAAATTGTTTTATACTTCACTGTCTTTAATAAGGTCAGTTAGACCAAGGTCACAAAATCGCACAGAAAATATAATTGTTCACTGACCATGGGGAAGAAAGTTCCGAGTGAAATTCTGCATGTAGCCAACGGACCCTTCTCCCTTCCGTCGGAGTCAACTTTCTGATTTCTTTAGCACAAAACTCAATTTTTTTCCTCAGTTGACAAATGTACACAAGTCACCACACCAACTACCAACTATTCTGAGATTCCGATTCTGACTCCGATGTGCAAAGCGGTGCAATGCAATGTGCAGTGCACGACTTTTGACTTGACAGGCAAGAGTGATACTGTTAGTGTCAGCCAATTCACTGAAGCGTTTGTAGGTCAATCCAGGAACTTAGTATTTTGTTTTTTAAGCTTGATTTTAACTGATGTGATGGAATGCAACTACATGGAAGTTTAATGTTTAAAAACTGATAAATAGAAGTTCAAGTATTAGTAGCTGCAGTTGCAGGTTGCAGTGCCGATTGCCGATGCCCAAGTGTCGACGCAAGTGATAAACCGACGATGCTATTTGAAGAAACAATTATTGATGCGTGTAAACGTTCTAGTATACTCGTAATGTAGGTATTTTGTCAAGTATGCCAATGAAGTCATTGCACATTACCAATTTTATGAATGAGTACGAGCAAGTACACTAGGTTTTATAATATTAGGTTAACCTCCAAAGATAGTACAGTGTAGAATAAAAAAACTCAGGATTTATGATCTATCCATTAATTCCAAGTTTATTGGAATGGAACCTTGCTGACTGCTCTGCTTATATGTATCGGTATTTTGCTATTGAAAAATGGTGTTAGGAATGAGAGAAGAATAGGCAATTCACAAATTATTATTACCTTTATCTATGACTGTTTTACTTTTGGAAAGTATTAGCTGTTGCTGCTAGGGTTAGCAGTGTGAGTGATTAAAGTCTGTAGTGGTACCTTATTGTACACTTACACTTAGTCTGATGCTTAGTTTTTAGTTGGTTCGTCACCTCACCATAATTGACTGACTGAAGCAAAGACTGAGGAGCACCAGCTAGACAGACGTGGAATGGTAATGACTGAAATCTGCACACGAGAGAAATAGGCTTGAGGATTTCATAAGCACGAATTGAACAAAGGAAACGACACACCGGAATACAAGAATGACTAAACTTAATGCAGCCATATCTCACTATAAGTGGGTTCTTTCCTTAGTCTGTCTTAGTATGGCAATTTTTACGGTATTCATCAATTCACCCTTTGGTAATTATGTTATGCTCGGTATATTACTTTATTCGCCTACATGAAATCCTTAAGTGAATCTCAACTTCAACTTTTATTTTCCGGGAAGCCCAGTTAATTATACATTAATTATATATTCGTGAACGAAATTTACGAATATATAATTAGGTTCAACGAATCACAGCATTACATTTGTAAAGTCAAAGTGCAAGTGATAGAATTAAAGCCAGTTGCTACAATAGATACTTAAGTTACCTTTAATTCAAATTAACTGTACTCAAATTTTGATTCAGCAACAATCGCAGTAACAAATTGAGAGCAAACTCTATTGTGCTAAGTGAAAACATTCGACGCTATAGAAAAATATTTTTTGAGATGGGAGATATGCATACGTATTGTATTCTAGAGACAAGTAACTTCGTATGCAAACGTATACGTAATATAGGTATGTAATATGAGTTTCGTTATTATTAGACACCGAATCTTATTTTTCCTTCACTTGTTTGTGTGACTCATTGACTAATGCTTTCCTGTGCTGATCATGCGGCTTTTGAATAAAAATGATTCAATTAGATGAGAAGCACAATCTTGTAATTTGTACCAATTAATTCCAGTTACATGTTTATGAACTTTATACCGTTTCCTAGTTGAGCTCTTTCCGAATCCTTTTCAAATCTGCAACTTTTACACCTACCTCCCTACTTAACCAAATGATACCGCAAGATTAAAATTATAAATTACAAATACTAATTACTAATTACATACTAATTACATACCTACATTTCGTAATAAAGCTTGAGGTGATTTTTGATATTTAATAAATCGTGCTAAATCTTACCAATCCCAAGTCAAGTCATGCCAAGTTAAGTCAAGTCCATTTAAGGGTCCGAAGATATTTTGTTTTCCTTTCAGTCACTCGTGACACTCGTGAGGCTTGGTGTTAATGTTTTCTGACAAAATGTAATGTACAGAAATGTATCTGCTGATGATGTACAAGATGAAATCACATGACTGGCAGTTTTGACAGCACCAGAACCAGAACCAGAACAGAATGCCATTGCAATTACTATTTTTATTATAGCAGTTACAGTAGTCCTTACATTGCAATGCCTAGATTCAATATTATTTCAGTTAAGCATTGTTTTAAAATGTTCCCACTCTCAATGAAATCCAGCCGCCTAACAAAACCACACGGGCAAATTATTAGCATTTAAGGTATTTGAGTTTTCATATTTGCAACATCTGTTTTAAGTTGGTTGGTAGTGCAAATAAATATGGCCCAGATATCCAATCATGTGGCGGTATTTGATTACAATTAGTTAGTATTTTCAGCTATGTGACTATCATTGAAGTAGGTGTTGATGCTGTTGTTCATCAATATCAATAATGTATCTACTATACAATTACCTCCATGTAATGCCTGTATGAAACAAAATGTAATGCGGAGTATGTAATTATACAGTAATGATGCCAAACATAAAACAGTACCTGTCATTTTAGCACGCAGACCAGTGCAGCGCTTCAAATTAATCAACGACATATATGCACAGATGCTTGGGTTTTTAAGCCAGTGATTTTTACAACTCACCTAATGAACTATTGTAATTAATTACAACGATGACTCTAAACCATATGTTGTACTATGCAGAAGAGGATGTAAGGTACGTAATTATACACAAAGGTATGTAAGTTCAAATTTTACACTACACCTTAAAGTTTATTTCTATCTTTTTCTTTCTGCCTGGAGCTCCAAACAATAAGGCAATCTTTTCTGCTGACAAACGTAGAACTGCACTAAAACTTCCAACGGTGCCTTTTGGTACACCATATAGAATTGACTTGAGGAAAAACACCCAAAAATTAAAAAGGGTAATAAAGCCCTTATGGGGTTTACCATGTAAAATAACCGTATTCCTGTGTCCTTCGCAGTTTCACTTTTTTGAACGCATATGTTTCAAGAAAGCTTCATATGTATGTATATAGTCCCTTTAATTCATGGTTTATTTGCTCAATCATTACACTTATCTTCTGGGTCTGGAGATTCAACCGCTGATGTATGGATCCATCATTGCCGTCTTTATGCGAATACATGTTAACACTTTACGTTCATTTTTATGTGTTCGCACGTGCACGCATTCAAACTGTGTTATGCTTAGATACCCATTGTACTGTATCTGTGCACTGTATGCTAGTCCGACCTAAATCAAGCTATTAATATTTTCAGTGCTATCTGTAATTAGTCACGTTTAGCTCAGCTTATTGCTTCCATTAAATAATTACATTGTTGTTGCTCAAGTTAACCGATTCCACTTATAAGAGAAACCAGCCATGGTTAATGCATCCTTCGCGTCATAATTTACAATGTTTTGTAGATGGTCACGTAGAATTTTTATTAGAACCTTATAGTCACCATGCAGAAACTTATTCTGGAGTATGTTTTGTCTTGAATTTAAGAGCAGATTCCTTAAAATTTTATTCAATCATGTTTGCATTTACAATACATAAAGGGATGAGATGAGAAGATGAGACTTCGTGAGTATTCTCTTCTTCGCTGAAATTGAAATCCCGTTATGGTGGTAAATGCATTTAAGTGGTGGGTGCGACTCATTCACAGAGTATTTGTAATTCATGAGTAAGTAAATAGTAATAGTTAAAATAACCAAACACATTATATACATTACAATCAATGTAGGTTCTTAACAGTACTCCATGCACAATGTTTACACATCGAATGTGGAACATATGCATGCATGAATATTTTACATTCCGATAAGCTAATACTCATCGGTTTGAGAATACTTTGTACTTGTATTCACTCGATGCAAAACTGGCCACTTCGGTTTTAACAATAAGGCATAAACAATACCTGTGCTCTGTCCCATCTTTACTATTTACGCGTGACGTTTGTACCAACATGGTTGGATAATTATAATGGCAACAACAAGGTGTTGGTGTAAACCTAACTGTATTATAGAGAAAAGTAAGATAACGCATATGCTATGTAGCAAGATGGATACACGTTAACTTGCGTTTATAGTGGTAATTAAGTCTGCAGTTTCCATTCATGTTTAAGATGGCATGGTGCAGTGTATGTTGGAGTTGTATGGATCTGCAAAATATATGACAAAGGAGAACTTTTACCTCGGGATTATGATGGCATAATAACATGCATACTGCTTGCATCCTGACTAGGACGTTATTATGCAGTCTATTAGATTAGTACGGGTGTTCCTAACTAACAGTCAAATAAATTATGCACAACTAATTGGATGATTCAGACTGGACGAGGGCGAGGGATGCAATAAGATGACTATGCATGTAGGTACTTAATAAAGACTTTGACTGTGGAAGTACTACACATTGTACACATCACTGCATTTTATTTCAATGCAGTTGATCCTGGTGTATTTACATTTTTGCATGTGATTACCTTCTTCCTATAGTAATAATGTGTTTAACACTGCACTACCGCCTAAACTAGTGGCACATAAACTCATAACTCAGAAGTCAGAAGACATTAAGACACGTGGCAAAGGCATTGAATGTCAAGAACGTGTTGACGAAACAAGCGCCTTAAGTGTGTAAGTCCGGGAGTAAATACATAGCATGCTTCAAATGAATGTAAAACTCAAAATGCATTCGGTGGTGGCAGCATAATCCTTAATCCCTGTTTTAAATACCGGACATTCATGACCGAAATAACTGGTTGGGTAAACAAACTACTCTTTCTTTAGCTTTCAGTATTCTAACGTAAACAAATAAAATCAGTGCGAATGCAACTTCATACAGCAGTTTAACAAAAGTATTGTATCATGGTTCAAATTGTATTGAGATGTTCAACGAAACTGTTAGTGTCTTATTTAGGGCAAACTAGTTCAATACTAATTAATGGTTTTTATCGAATAGGCAATTAGTGTAAACTTCATTGCAAGTCAGTGTATAAGTATGTAAGCAATTTGATATATTCTGTCGATTGGCAATTTACTGCTTTGGAACTTATGTGCGAAAATTGCCAGTTGGCAGCAATAACTGCCAACATCCTAATAAGAGTCTAAGCGTTATAGGCCCGGGTATATGCTCTTCTATGTGACTGACTCAAGCAAGTCAGTGTATAAGTATGTAAGCAATTTGATATATTCTGTCGATTGGCAATTTACTGCTTTGGAACTTATGTGCGAAAATTGCCAGTTGGCAGCAATAACTGCCAACAGCCTACGAGTCTAAGCGTTATAGGCGCGGGTATATGCTCTTCTATGTGACTGACTCACCGACTGAATATAGTGTTGTGAAGCCTGAGTTGTTGAACAACGTTTTTCATAGATTTCACATTGCAGGCAGAAGCGTACATACAGAAAACGAGGTGGCCATGGCAAAACTTTTGTGCAGTTATCGTTGCAGTGTAAATGTATTGAAATATACAAAAGACGATTTTTTCTATCGCCGTCGAATCCGAAGTTCCATTCCAAACACTGGCAAAGTCTTTGAAGACCTTTATCTAGCTCTAGGATTTGAAAAGAAGGGCAGTTTAGTCAAAATAATAGTATAACTTTTATTTCAAATACTCGACACCGTATAAACAAGAGTGATTCCATTAAGTTCAAACATTCAAAGCGTATATTACATAGTTTCCCATCGAGTCCTCCAAATACACTATACATAGTACTAGTAGACAAGAGATGATGTTTTGGTAACAAATTGTTCAGGAGCAGACTAACAGTTGACGGTGCAGACAGAGGAAGAACCCATCCATGATGATGATGACGAAGACGAAGACGCTGACAATGATGATTACGATCCACGGTGTAGACATCCGCTACTCAAAATCAAAACTCTAAGCTAGGTAAATAGTCTCACGTCTCACGCGATTTACTGTATTCAAATCAATCTTCTTGGGGTCAGGGAGTCATGCCAAGTCAGTGCATGCGTGTTTAAACATGTCTACATTTTTAGACTACTTGAGTACAACTGCATTCTCACCCAATCCAGAATCCGGACCTTTCGGATCTTCCAAAATAGATTTATATTCGACTGTAAGGATCACTACAATAACCAGTTAGCTGATGGCAAGACTCCGGTTGCATTCGATCAGCATGAACCCCACGACGGACCATACGTGCTCGGTGGTGAATTAAACGTGGATAAACTGAATTCGATCGATTAGGAGGATTCGACCATAAGCGTTCTGCAAACGCTGCACTTCGAGGCCATAGTTTCATTTCCATATTGTATTGGTCAACCTGTTTCCAAATTTAGGAGTAATTATATGTTACATGTATATAATCATGTTCATGTTAGGATCTACTCCACATTTATCTGTCCTATACACATAATATATGTGGATAATAAAATGTCGAATTCAATATATACTTAATTATCGGTAAGTTTTATATTGGTCAACCTTTTCAGCCCATAGAGTAGCTTCACCGCCCAACACTAAACCGGCATCTAGAACTTGCGAAGTCGCATTTTCACCGAAATGGAATTCCGCTATCTTTATCAGATCATTATCGTACAGATTCTGTCAAAAGCAGTGACAATAACATATTATTAGTGAGGGTACAGTTATAACAGCAAATCTTACTTTAAGCTGCTCATTAAATAATTTCTGAAGCAGTTCTTTGTGAGTAGACAATAAACGTTTCGTTTTAAGGTTGTTGAATTGAAATTCAAAAGGCAATGCACACCTGCCAGGTCTTAATAGTCCAAAAGTGATCGCGGCCAAGCCAAGTTCCAAAACCATGATCCAAGTAAGTATTATCAACATTGGAGAAAATCACACGATAGTTGTTTTCCAAAAGATTTTTGATATCTGAATGTGTCGCTGAAATGTCGACAATACGTACAAGGTAATGATTATTATTCAGTACAATATTTCCCTAGATTAATTTCAAGGAATATCAAGTAGGTACTGTTGTTAAAAATGATGCTTAATTGATACTTATAAGGTTTGGTAGCTTACACCCAGTCCATATTTGAATGACATACTGTGCAGGATCCAGGAAACGTCTTCCTCTAGTAGTCATATCAGAAGTCCACACGATTGGTGTGATTGGAAAACCATAATTTGCATCCTTTAATTTCTCCAAAGCTAAACGATTTTAAGAGGAATAAGTTACGCACATGCAAGACATCATCTTCACAGATAAGGAATCGGTGCGGTGCTACCTTTCTCTTGAAATAGTCCCCATAAATCCATTAAATCATAGGAGCCTTGGTTTCTTTGCCAATTTCTAATTTCATCCTGGGAATACCAACATTGGAAAAATACTTCATCTCCTCCCATGTGGAAAATATCACGGTCAAAAACTTCCAGCATGTCTTTGTAAAGTTCTCCTATCAAACGCACATACAAATATACTGAGTGAATTACATAATATTTTAATAAGGCTTAAGTCAATGACCTTAAGCCACGTTTCTCCCCAAACTTAAAATATTCAGAAAAACGAGGTGAATTGGAAACGGAAGTTAGTGAAATCGAAAGTAAGGATTAATTACCTAGGACCAAGTAAGTGTAATTGTTTAAAGGATTCAGTTGCCCACACGGAGGTTGACCACAAAAGTTTCTCCACGGTTCTTGATTCACACACATAGCAAGATCTCCGAGTCCTTCCAGTGGGCCCCATTGCCAGCCATTACCTGTTGTAGAAGTGATTAGAAAATTACAGTGATTGGTCTTTGTATACATGGCACTTCAAGATACGAGTACCTGCACGGACCATGTAGGTAATTCAGAGTTTACAGGTTTTGGACTTCAGGAGTCAACACCCAGGACTGGAAGCATGCTGTTATTATCGCTCATGTGCTTATTATTATCGCATATTGGATTACAGTGCGGTTGTGAAAATAAAGAAAATACCTGCATGAGCGGGGGCATCCAGTTCTGGCAGTATCTTCACTCCGCGTAGTCTGGCATACAGAACTAATTCTTTGACCTCTTTGGGTGTGTAAATTTGAGATGCAGAGTATGCACCATATTTGGTCATCTAACGGAAACAAAAAGTCATTGCTAGATATAACTATGCATGTACCTGCATTTCTCTCCCGCTGTAGCTAATCTGTCTAATTTATTTTTGCACGCTAGTTCCATGTTCCCAGTTGCTACCCACATATTCAAGGTAACTTTTTGGAGCTTGTATTACTACACAATATTTTTCCTTTCGTTGTCGTCGTCGAACTTCAGCCACCTACATGTTTTACCATGTGGGTAGTGGGTACCTGACTTTTGTTAGTTTTACTTGATTTCTTTTGCTATTCAGGACACATGACTGATCATTTGATTGGAAAGAGAAAATACGATTGTAAGTTTAACCTGAGGAACTCGTTTGGAGTAAAACGGGAACGAGTTCGTGTCCGTAATGTGCCAGTGGAGAACATTCATCTTGTTATACGACATGGCGTCCACCATTCGTTTCATGTAGTGAATTGGAATGAAATTCCTTGCTGTGTCGATCATCAGACCTCGGTATGGAAACTTGGGCTGATCTTGCACTGTTGCATCTGACACGATCTAGATGATTTTAAAAAAACCAACGATTTCGGGATAATAAAGTTATAAGATATCACACTGAAGTTTGTTTCGTATTGGTGTTAATTTATGTTGGTGCTGTTATGTAGTCTGTTTCAGTCTGCTTCTGCACTTGCCTTTGCATCTTAATTTGGCAAACATCCGCTTTAGTTTTTTTCTATATGAACTTAATGGATTTTATTGCCGTCGCTCTTGCGTTCCACATATATAACAGAGTGTGTGAATGTCGCGGCATTAAATGCTTACAGTTTCAATGTAGGTCTTACGACATATAATACACAGTGCAAAAACAAAAGTCAGACAACGAGATGGCCACCGTTTGTACATATGTATGCATTTAGCTCTCAAGTGATCGAGTAAGGAGAACCAAGTGAGCGAAGTGAATGCAGAGCAGACTGTAAAACAGAGCAGAAAAAATGCAATTGAAGGGTTCGAAGTTGAGCACGAAGATTAGGAATACGAGTAGGAGAAGGAATATTATGAATATAAATGACGATTTTGATGAGTGGTAATGTTAAATAATGGTACATACACAAGTATTAATCAGATTACCCTTAAACACTCATTGTCATCATCAAACGTAATCAATTGACCTAATGTTTCCAGGCCATGTCGAACGCCGAAAAAAGTCGCTGCATTGATGTCCACATGAATATGAAGTCCTTGTCCCTGGAAGGAATTAAAATTTGATTAGATCCATGAACATGTTCAATCCAACTTCCATCTGATTATTTATGTCGGTTGTTGTTGTTTTTTTAGGTATGTTTGCAATAAGTCACGTTTATTTGCCAACAACGATTCAAATGCATGGCAATAATTGTAATGACAAAGCTAAGCGAAGCAAGGCACCAAGCCATGGCATGATTTCTAAAAATAACTGACTGCATCTACTTTATACCTAGGTACCTAAATACTTACCTACCTTGTAATTACAACACACAATTATAACAAAACTCTTCACCCAAAGTTAACTTACTTGATCGTTTAAAAATCTAAATGGAACATTCTAAATGGTTTGTACAATTTAAATTTCCTTGTATTTGATTTGTGCATTGGAATTTAAAATGTAATTGAAAACTTTCACAGTCGTGGGAAAATAGGGTGACTACATAATAATAATAATAGAGAGAGGGAGAGAGAGAGGGAAAAAGAGAATATACAATCACTCGTTGATTATTTTTTCTCATGGGATTACTTTGAGTAGATTATGATTGTATTGCAGGGTTATTAGCTGTTAAATAATGTAACGAAAGAAAATGTTAATTAGCTACTTACATCAGTATACGGAGTAATGGTAACAGTATACTTTTCATCCGTGCTCAAGGAAATGCGAGTTTCCGTCGACTGGGCAGTTAAACTGATTGTGAGTGAGTTGTGCTCAATCCCTTTACCACCTGAGGACAGAGGAAATGCTGATTGTCCTTCGGACTTGGGATGCATCTTGACAAATCGAAATCATACATTTAGTACTACACAATAACAAAAATGCCATATGCGATCCGATGTTAGATGATTGTCTTAAGCTTTGAGTCTTGTCTTAAGTTTTAGTTTCTTCATAGGCTTTAAGATACCCGGAATAGATGATCCAAGAAAACGTTTCCTGCGTAGCCCATCATTGCTTTAACGGATCGATGAGGCGCTTGGATGGAAGTAACTTCGACATTCTGGGGATAGAATTTCGTTGTGTTCTGCCCCAAGATACTCTGCAATGAGAAAATCAACATGACTTCTTCACCGTGACTGTCGTGAATGGGGTCGTGAAAAGAGAGTAAAAGCTGGTGTTACGGCAGTGCTATTATGCCTTCACATTACTTTTACAGTTGGATATGGCCACATTGCCCCATACTTGCCACAGTTGAGCCAGCACACGTTCAGAGTCGACCTTTCGCCAGTAGAGTTGGCTAAAAATCGCTGACAAGACTCGCCATCCACGCATTTCCACGTCCATGGGGATTCACTAAGCACAAAAATAATCATTAGTTCGTTTCAACTTGAATAATAGTCATGATAATTTCAGTTACAATTAAATCGGCCCTCCTAATCCTATCACGTCTTTGAAGGCACAAAAAGCATTCCCTCCGAAAACGCGTATCATCATCACACCCCGGTGGAAATGCCTAGTTTCGCACCTTCAACAATCATTTGGATTTTCCATTTAATTATCACAATTATTCACAGTCAAAGTCCAATACAAATACTGGGCTTATAGTATTAGCAGTATCTACCGTTCATTACTATTTACTACGCATGATTTAAGTATAATAAATAAGCATTGCAAAAAAACCAAAATTTATTGGAATAGACTCAACTATGTTTCTGTGATGGGTTGATTGTTCCTTGCAGAGTTTAAGTCCATCCTAGTAATCGTATTTGTACCACTAAAACTACTTCCACTAGATCCGGATCCAGACCGGGAACTCAGCGATCTCAGTCCAGAATTTGTACTCGTAGCCTCCGCATTCCTCCGTGTGGCACAAGAAGATTCAAAAAATACCAGGGCACTGAATAAGATAATCCGAAAATTCTTTCGTGTTGGTCTCTGATGGGCCATGGCCATGGTGCACTCACACACTCACTATTCACACTTGCCCTGTCAACACTCGCCTTTGGACGGCTACACCAAAACCAATGCAATACAATAACACTACACTGTCGTCGTCAGTTCAATTCACCTTTCAAATCAAGAACAGAAGAAAAACAAAGTACCTACTAATATTGAACGCCTTGGCAATCTGCTGCCGTTCTATTGCCGTCACAAACACAATCCATGCGATGACACGACGTGACTGCTATCCTATGTAACTTGACGCAACCCTCAGACCAACTTTCATTTGAAATCAATTCAATTCCGAATTTCAATCCAAGTGCTAAGATTTGACAGGAAGAGGAATTCAATTAACGTTTGTCGTTCCGTGTGAATATGCTTTGTGGAAGAAAAGAGGATGGGAATGGAAGGAAAAGACGACGAATGTATTTAGATTCAGAGTTGAGACTTTAGGCTAAGGTAGGGTGTGAATGTGAAACACAGTAATTGTCGTGGAGACTTGGAGCACGTGTAGTTGTACGTAGGTATTTAGCTGTATTACTACTGAGATGCAGTGGCACAAGTTTCAGTCTAACCAGTAGACTGTGCACAACTTGCAGACGAGAGAAGTTTAGCAGTTACCAAGTTTTAATAAGGAAAAGCCTTCAGCCAGTTCTGCCTCCCAGTGCCCATGTTCTCTCTCTTCATTCGGCATGGCTAAATAAAAACAAAAACAATAATAACATCCAAGTCAGTATAATAGCAACAGCCACAGAGAATAGAGCATTATGAGTACCCATATAGCAAGTGTATGAATATTATGATTATTGCATTGAATACCGAATCAAGTTACGATCTCAATTTAATCTGATGGCAGGTCTACACGTACATAATATGCAATGTGTCTATAAGCATGAGTACTCTAGTACTGTACTGTGGTAGTGATAGTGGTAGCATGTCAGGGCACAATTAGTTATTTTAAATGGGATCAACGATTAGCTCGCTAAAACTGAACTGGGTGGGTGCATTAAACAAGCTATTGCTATAAGGCAACGTTGTTTAATTCGCATTTGCAAGGAAAATGCCCATGTTCCTTTCCATGTGTACCCCGACAAACTAAATGCTCGCCTATATTCCACGGTACTTCCTCGCATGTGCTCAAACATGTATGTGTGCCACAACCAGAACATGAACATAGTATCCGCAGTCACAATTTATGGAACAAACTTAATTAGGTACTCAGGAAGACTGAGCTGGAGAGTGACAATTTAAAAATATCTCTGCACGTATTTTTATTTACCACTCCTTTTTCTCACACAGACCTAGAAAACTTTGTCTATGTACTTAGGAATCGTAACACTAATCGTAATCGTAATCTGTTCGTCTTCACGACTTCAATCACTGAAACTTTTCAAACGTTTCCTTCCTGCATGAAAGTTTGCCTTGCATATAATAATGTGTCTAATCGACAAAGATGAAGTGATATCATAATCATAGTGCAGTCCACACGTCAGTCCTCTCCACTTGAATTTTATCTCCTTCTCACTTATTGCGCTGGTGCATAAAATCTTGACTTATGCAATTAAAAGAGAGAAAAAACTACCTGGGTAATTAGTACACACAACAATACAATGATATAGACGGAAAATATTGTTGTTTTGGCTCGTCAATTGTAAGTCGAGTGGTTGGAGACTTTGGAGACTTTGGATTCTTGCAGTAATTACAATAGCCACAAGCCACAATGCAATACAATGAAATGCAATTCAATGCGCTGCAATAAATTTACCTGTCTGTAAGTGTTTGCGATGCAAAGTGAGATTGCTTAGATTGCTCAGATTGTATAATTATCTCCTCTGCACTGTAACTACTGTGGATAATTTTATTTTACTTCAACTTGAAATTCCTGTTGCCTTCGCTTGCACTACCACGCTGTACCCCAGTCCCAGTAAACGGTGTAATGAAGTCATAATATTGTACTGTGATTCTGTAAACTGACTGAATATCATCGAAGAAAACTCCTTCGACAAAGATGATGATGAGGATGAGGATGGTATGTATAAATGTTTGCTATGGGAATACTTTATAACTCCAAGATGATAATAAAAATGTAACATTGAGGACGATTGTATGTGGGGACAAGACAGGCAAATCTACAGATGCTTTTAAGGAGAAAAAAGGCAAAAAACTTAATGAGGGGTCGGCGGCCTGCTCCTCAAGGAATACCTACTCAAAGTGAACACACACTTATATAGTACAACGGCTTTCAGCAGTTTCAACCCATTTTAAAACTAAAGCTCATCTCAGGAATCCTTCTACTGGTGATTATTAAGATGAGCATTTAGACAACGGATGATGAAACGGACACGATCCTGCAAAAAACCGTGTTGTTTTCTATTTATGCTCGTACATACGCACCGTCATCCTCTTCGTCAACGTCAAAGTCAACTTTACGGACTCACTCTCTTGGTCTTCCTCTTCTCGTCAAACATTTTTACTTTGATCATCTTGCAACTCCAAGTTGGACGAATATGATGGCTATGATGACTTGGTGTTACCGCAGTAGTGAATTAACTGCATGATTATACGGGGAAAAAACGAAAATTTGACCTAATAAAGAATCAAGTTAACTGTAGAGTGTATTGAAGAGCATGAACATTGAACATGACTATGCACGATGATATCAATACACGTCGCATTGTACATCACTTGGACGGGAGTAATCCTTTTTCTACCTTTTTGCACTGTTGAGACAAAAAACGCAACGGAACATGAATGGAACCTAGAAATACAGATTTGAGATTCTCCATTTCATCTTATACATCGGTACGTACATCGATAAGAAAGGTAACGCACACCTCTGTCATAATCATCATCATCATCTTCTTAAGTCCAAACCAAAATTGCTCGTGAGCAATTTACCCTGAAATTCTAAATCGTGTGTGATGTGATGCGATACGATACAATGTCTTTCGTTCGTATTGAATATGTAATGTATTTTTGTGTGAGTGGAACTTTGTCTTTGAGACTAGAGTAGGATATGACACAAAATGTATCTGCTGTGAAATTACGCTCTTCTTTTAATGCTATTAAAGTGCATTTTAGAATCACTATCCATGCATTAGTTTATTGTAATTGTAGGCCCAGGTGCAAGTTCTGACTCTGTGACTCCTGACTAATCGTATTCTCTATTTAGTATAGTACATAGTAGGTATGTATGTACCCACAGACAGATGCAGTACACTGCCATGCAAGTCAGACCAGACCAGACCAGGTGAAATGAAACAGGCTACTAGACTACCTTCCTATGTACCTATCTATGTAGCCTATAGTTGATGATACGGTGGACGAATTACGATTACGAATCGTAGGAAGAAACTGTAAACTGTTCCATCAACATCAACTTCTTGCATCTCAAGTACTCAACTCAAGTCTTCTGCCTACTGGGCTGTAAAATCTAGGTGCCTCAGTTGCATGTGCAGGGCACGGAGTCAAGATGATCATGATCAAGATCCGTAAACTATGATGTGGAGGTGGTATTGGCAATGGTATTGCACTACTGCATAATATAATGCGGTAAGGTTCTACTCTACACACGACGG
The DNA here is from genome assembly GCA_036851915.1 of Ptenothrix huangshanensis. Classification (NCBI taxonomy): domain Eukaryota; kingdom Metazoa; phylum Arthropoda; class Collembola; order Symphypleona; family Dicyrtomidae; genus Ptenothrix; species Ptenothrix huangshanensis. The sequence continues at coordinate 16,512 of JAAXYX010002425.1, forward strand.
AGGTGAGTGATTAAGAAATCCAAATCCATCCTCATCCTCATGAGCAAGTAGTAGATTACTAATTTGTCAAGTGTATAAAAAGTGTCTATGCTTTCAGTGGTGGAAAAAACAAGTAGGAGTCCGTAAAACACTTAAATGTCGAAATTAAATTGTAGGTATACTTACCTAGGCTACAGCCAAATATGACTTTACAATGCATAATTCAATACCTGTAAGCTGTATGTATGATTTATATTCTACCTGAAATAAAACTATGGCATTCACTATTTCCACTCGCAGTCAGAATACTTATTAAATGTATTTTGATAAAGTTGATGTTGATTGAGGTTGCTTTATTAATGTGTCAAAATCATTCAGTACATAAAAGTATTATTTTCCAATGATGGACACCTATGATGATGATGATGACAATGACTACTTCACGCTACCCTGATCTACCTAAATATTTTAAACAAATTAATTTCAGTTATGAACATAGAAAACTATTCATATTTGGTATTCCAAAACTTACTTTTCTTGGCTACTTAATTAGTTTATTAGTTCTAGTACAAACTTGTAGGGTATGGGAACAGTATGGGCATGCTGTAATTAAATCAGTTTCCTTGTGTAGTGCTTTTGAGATAAACCTACATAAAAATACAATTACCTACGTAAATGATAGCGCATAGCGCATCACAAGTGCTTGAAAATACATTAGCGTAAGCCAAGATTTGTCAAGGATGAGATCCATTTTTTAGGATAGAATTTTAGACAAGCGGAAGCGAAGATTTACTTAGATACATACATACCTACAGATGTATGTAGTAGTAGTAGGTACTAGTAGTATATCTAATATGTTATCAGTAGAAGTTTCTCGGTTCATGATGCAATTATATAGGTAATTACTGGTAGAAAAATTGCTAACGTTTTCGTCTTATTGGTACTGATATAATGTGAAGCGTCTAACATAAAGTAATTATTATAACATGTAAAGACCTTACTAGTGTGGATACTAGTACACAGTAATAAAAAATCGAGCGAATTGCTGTATACCCAGCAAAATTTTGCAGTAATTCTCGTCTA
>JAAXYX010002426.1:0-17569 GCA_036851915.1 Ptenothrix huangshanensis
TAGAGTTTAAATCGCATAAAATGCATAATTCAAGAGTTTAAATCGCATAATTTTCGTCTTGTAAATCGCAAAATTCCAGTTGCCTTGTAATTATATTATAAACTATTCTTCCTTATTCTACGACGTCAAATTACAAGTTCCATTGTCTTGCGAAACTGTTGTCATACAGTCATGCGACTGAGGTGGATTGTTCACATGGTACATAATGACAATAATAGGTAATTAATGTAGGTAATAGAATTTCAAAATACATACATTATTTGAGAACTGCAGTATTAATTACAGGTGGCTACAAACGTCACATTGCATGCAGTTTTACGTAGTTTTTCATAAACTTCTGGAAAAGAATTGATTGAAGATTGGGTTATTACATAAGACTCTTGGTCCTTGTCCTTGGTCTTGTACAAGACTTTCGAACCCCCAAGACTTTGACATCCCTACGCTACGTGGTACACCACAACCTTTGCAAAATAATTAATTTATAATTAATGAAAACAGAAATGCTGCCGGAGTGCCATCCAGATTCTATAGTCTACTCTTACTAGTGAGGTTCACCAATCACCGTAAGGGGCCCTTGAAGTTCAATCTATGGCGTAGTAGACTACAGTCTACAGACTACAGCATAAGGCAAAATGCCAGGGACAGTTCAAACACACGCACATGGCAGTCATAGCATTTCAATCCCAAGAAAGAGTCAGAGTCAGAGCCTAGCCCGTGCACGGACGCATTCGGTAGAAGGTAAAACGTATTGAATTGAATTAAAAAGTACCTAAGTTATTTTGTGCTTATCCATCATTGATCATTGTTCATAATAATTACCAGGATAAGACATACGATGACTGATTAAAAGCTCATCACTTGTATTTGTGTCTGTTTTTGAAACAACGGAACAAAAAAATAGGCAAGTAATTGTTAAAAGTAATAAAACGGATTTCGGTAATTATCATTCATCATTGATTATTGATTATTATTGAAGGTGAATGTTCAACCATCCATGATGAATGATGACGCTTAGGCATTAGACAAACTCAACGATTGTGATTTGTAGCTCACATCCACATAATTTCGTCATTGATACATAGATTTTTAATTATTGAATCTTTACAGGCAATAATTGAAATACTTTTACAACTACCGCAATAATGTTCCAGTCATCATCGAGTAGTTCAAGTGGTCAGCTAACTTCTAAGTACAAAGACAAGGACGAAGTCAGTGATTCCAAACAGCCCGAAGTGATAAATAGAATAATGAAAAGCTCCAAGATCAAAAACAGTTTTATCAAGAAGAGTGCGGATATCGAACCCGATCCAACTCGCCACACTGAAATTCCGCCGGAAGAAATGGTCCTTGGGATTGATATGGTAACGAACCTGAGTATCCAATAATTAACAATTACTGGTTGGGTCTTAATCACTTTGCTGTTAAATTAGTCATATTTTTATTGCATTCTATTTCAGCTGCATACAATGATCCTTGAAGCCATGACGGACGAAGACCTCCTTCACAACGCCCGACTCGTTGATTTTCGCTGGAACTCCGTGGCAACGAAGATACTTCAGAAACGCCACATGGGCTCCATTAGATTTGACTTTGTGATCATGAAGCGTATGTTCTTCTGTCGGAAGTTAATTACTGAATACGAAGACGGAGCCGATTCGATTTGCCAGACAAACAACACTCTGGAGTGTTTAACAACCCTCATGAGCAATTCCCTCACTGAAGATTTCCCTGTCACAAGCTTCATTTTCAACTATGGAGTCCTGGATTCTCCACACTTTCAACGATTCTTTAATCTTCACGGAACTCATGTGCATCACTTAAGTATGAGACCCTTCAACAGTATGGACGATGAAACTCCTACTTTGGCTTTGTTTACGAAACTACTGACGGAACAAGCTCCGAATCTGTCTCAGTTGCGTTTGGAAAATTACCCGGAGGAATGGCACGGGACGTGGGATGAAGAAAAGAACGTTTTCGTGGAAAAGCTTAAACTATTCCCTTCTAACGAAAATAATTCCTTGCGTTTGAAAGATCTGGATCTCAAGCGCACTGTTATGCCATCCGAGCAGCTGATCGAACTAGTCAAAGCCTCTCCAAACTTGACAAATTTAGTTCTGTCATTAGTGGATCTCCCTTTGGTTAATTATTTGATTCAGTCAGGCAGACTTTCGCTACTCCAACGGTTTCTATGTTTCTACTGCTACGAGGATAATGTCCACGTATACGAAAAGCTTGCAAAGGAAAAATTGAAATTGAAGTCAATCGAAGTGAATCTAAGATTAACTTATTTCGAGGAAGAAAGTCCTTTCTGGCCTCGCATTGCTCGGTGCTTGGAGAAGATTTTGCATTCAAGTTCAGAGTCACTTGAGAGCTTGACTTGGTTCGATGCTGGAAATCTTCCTTACTTCTCCATCCCTGTGTTTAAAAATGTCAAAGATCTTACATTCACAGATTATGTTTGGGGCGACAACCAAACTGAGAGTGAGGAATTTATCCTTCCGTCCACTGTGTCACTCTTCCCTTCCAGAGCTCCTAAATTGCCTTCCATCTTCCCTAATTTGGTCCACGTTTACTTCCATCACTTCAGAAAATTTGAGGAGCATCTCGTAATGGCGGAAACTTGTTCGGAGCCGCTGTTGAAGGTTCATGCGATAAGAATCTCTAGAATGAACAATTATTCCCCTGATCTAATTGCCAAGTTAGCGCTTCTCTTCCCAAACGTGACCAAAGGAAGATTCGAGGGCATTGGGAATTTTTCCAAGGTTGCCGAGTCCATATGGAAGTTTTCCAAGTTGAAGCATCTTCGGCTGGAAATAAATGCGTTTTCTCAGAACAATCAGTTTCCGACCTTAGATGAGGGATTTACTGGTCTATCCTATAATGACTGGATGTGTGACATGGAGAAAGATTCTGATGGACGTTTGTTGAAGGTGAAGTCATCAATTGCGGATTTGAAAGGTTTGATCGAATAAGCAATACAAAACTATGCTGCATTAGTACAAGGAATTCCAATGATAATTTCATTATTTCTAACGATGCGGAATTCTTTTTTATTTTTTTATTCCAGCGTTGGTATCTTTAAGGCTAACATTGGCTGACGATCTTCATTGTAACCACCTAAAAGACGGATCCTCGTTGATAACGGAATATTCCGTTGACCATGCATTCCGACACTTGCCCAATCTGGTAGTGTACATGGACATCAGTGCTGGCGGTGTTTTGAAACATTATACTAGTAAGTTTTAATTTGATACTCACACAATTTTGTTTGAAATAACATCGTTTGAAATAAGTCGCTATTTTTGTTCTTATTGTGAAAATTTTATTGATTTTTAGAAATCAAAAAGAGCCTGAGCAAAATGGAACAGAGCGGCTGTGACCAAATCGTTTGCGAGTGGAATGCTTAATGTCCTGTGGAGAGAATTCCTTCGTGTTGAATGAATCGTTGATGAGTGTGCCACCGAAATTATTTTACCTTTTTAGTGATTACTTAATTTGTGTGTAGGAACTGAAAAGCTGTTGATTTTCGGTGCAGCAGAGGTAGTAATAGAATTTACAAGAAAATGAATTTATGTTCAGGTTTTATTTTCGTTAGAATCAAAGTGGAGTTTTGAAGCAGATAGAATTGTATTGTATTACATTTTTTGACAATGTACTTCAAGAGTAATAAGTATTTGAAAATCACATAATTGTTAATGACAGTATTATACTTTAGTGTAGTCATTTTCGTTTTGCTTAATTAGGAATTCCCGGCCAATGGTTTATTTTCAATTTTTGAGCTCCGTTGGCATTTTTGTGCTAGGATTTTGATTGTAATTTATGTTTGATGATGCTAATACACCCTATAATAAAAAATAATAGTAATTTTTATATATTGAGTGTGGTTGAATTAGAGAGTATTTGAATTTTAAACTCAGAGCTTTCATTTAAATGATGAATTTTCATCAAACTCTGCCTCAATATAATTATTTAATTAATTCTGGCATATTAAGCTGATATTGTTCGATATCATCAGCAATTTTTGAGACACACCATCACCCCTAATTAAAACTGCACTAATTAGTAGTTAGGGTTGTAAGATGATTGCACGAAATCATGAAGAGTAGTTAATGTAGGTACGTTTACGCAATTAGGTAGGTGGTCATAATTCATAATAACCCATTAAACAGCATCGCCTTACTCCCCTAATAATTATCTCTACTGCCTCACTCCATCCTCCATCCACCCTCTGTATAGGGCTTATGCAAATATTACATCATGTGCGAGATTTTGGCCGTTTTCGTCCCCCTAATCATTTTCCGTCATTTTCTCTTTGCCCTCCCCCCAAAATAACATTAATTTGTTAACATACCGAACTAAATCCATCTAGTGATACAAAAGTGTATTTTGGACATCCAAATAATTCAAAATCTCCATTTTCGATTTTCGACTATCAACGCCACTTTTTTCTCAGACCCCCCCAGAAGTTATATGAACCCACGAAGGTTTAAATTTTTCCAACGTCGTGGCGACGTGACGGGTGAGTGGCAACTTGGCGACGTGGCGAGCAACAATTCGGAGGAAGGAACAGACTTTGCGGAAGTAGTAATTAATTAGCTTTTATTGTTATTAGGGATTAATGATTAATCTGATCATCATTTTATTATCAATATTGTCATAGTTGATTTCGAAAACTTGATTAGTGGTGTAAACTATTTTGGAGAATTTCTTTTGATTGAAGTAAGTTGATTTGTACGTATCATTTATACGTGTTTTCATTTTCATTATGTAATTACATGTTTTCTATTTGCAATTTGCTTCTGTGACAATTCTAATTCCCATAATATTCTTTTTTATTACGTAGCTATCGGGTACCCATTGCAACTGTTTTTAGCGTGTTACAACGCCAGGGAAGATGACGACATGTGGATCTTCTAATTGGAATAACCAGAAGACCTCCAATTTTAATGGAAAGGTCAATGGTGTAAATGAATCCCCCCAGCCCTCGGAAAATGAGATAAATCAAAAAGAAGAAGCCAAGTTTGAAAACAAATCTGATGCAGATGCTGTTACGGATACGACTGAGAATGAACCCACTGAAAAGTCGGCAGTAGAAATGGTCTTCGGGATTGATTTGGTATGCCCAAGCCAAACCAAGTGTCACCAAAAATTACCCGCTAGATAATTTAATTGTCAATAGAATTATGAAATTAACCAGTAATTAATCAAACAAATAAGTGATCAGCATTTAAAAATTCTATTTTCAGTTGCACACCATGATACTCGAAGCAATGGGCTACGATGACCTCTTGCACAATGCCCGACTCGTCAATTTAAGCTGGAACACGGTTGCAACAAAGATACTTGAAAACCGCTACGAAGGCAAAATTTGCTTCGAATACGAGGGCAAGGGAATAGGATTTTTGTGTCCAGAAATGATTTCAGAAGATGAAGAAAACGACTCTGATGGAGATTCAGAAAGTACAAGGAACAGGTCATTACCGTTTTTAACCGCTCTCATGAGTAATTCTCTAACGGACCACTTCCCGGTCACATCATTCAACTTCAAATACGGCTCGTTGGACTCGCCGGAGCTCCAAGAATTCTTTAATCTTCATGGATCCCGTGTAACACGGTTGAGTTTGAGTATCGACGATAATGAGTTTGATGATGATGAGTCATCGAACGATGAATCCGATTGCTTGAATTCTTTGAGAAGATTATTGACTGAGCAACTTCCAAATCTGGACACTTTATATGTGGAAAATTTTCCTGAACAGTATAACGAAATATGGTTTCCTGTTATCAAGAAGGATTTGATGGTTCCACAAAAGTATCTTCCAAACTTGGGCCTAGTGGACGTTCAGCTTTCAGTCTTTCCAGCCCACTTTCTTATTGAATTGCTCCAAGCCTCTCCAAACGTGACTATGTTAACCTTGTCGGAATTGAATCTATCCGTGGTTGAATACCTGATTGAGTCGGAAAAGCTTTCACTCTTGTTGGACTGTTTCAATTTCAATTGTAAATGGACGAACATTGAAGCTTATGAAAAGTTTGCAGATACTAATGCAAATGTGAGGATAATTGAAGTCAACTTGAAGTCTACTTATAGTCAAGTTGAATGTCCCATGTGGGCTCGTGTTGCTGGATGTTTGGAGAAGATTTTGATTAAAAGTTCAGAGTCACTTAAAAGAGTGAATTGGTTTACATCGGGCCATCTTCCCTTTTTCACAATTCCTACTTTGAAGAATGTCAAAGAGATATTTTTCACAGACATGACTTGCAATCTGGAAGATTTTTTTACTAGGTACATTGAGCTTCCCTCAACTGCTTCACTCTTTCCGCCAGGCACTTCCAGTTTGTCGTCCATCTTTCCTAATGTAGTCTGTGTCATCCTCGACTACTTCTCCGACTTCAAAGACACTCTGATGAGGAATAAGGAGATGTATTTGGAGCCCCTGTTAACAGTTAAATACTTTGAGATGCTTAAAACACACAAATTTTCTCCAGAAGTAATCGAAATATTTGCATTGATGTTACCTAATGTGAGGCATGCGAAGTTCAACGCAATCGATAATTTCCCGTTGGTTGCAACATCCTTGTGGAAGTTTTCAGGATTGAGAAAAATTGAACTTGAAATCGAAGCTTTTTCGTTTCACAATCAGTTTCCCGCGTTGGATCTCGCATTTACTGGTTTGAACTTTGCTAGTGTTGGTGTCCCTGTCCCCCCTGAAGAGTCGTGGGAAGGTGAAATGGAGCAAATGTTGGAGGAGAAGGCGGTCAAGATAAATCCTTCCATTGCTGACTTAAAAGGTTTGGTTACAAAAAATATTAATGGCTCTAAAGTAATTAAATGCTGTAGAAAGTGTACATGTATTCACTTATAACTCCGATTTTTCAGATTTGGTTGTTTTAGAGATCGAACTTGTTGACAACCGATGTAGTTATATGAGAGCTAGGACTCCATCATTGATTACAGAACTTTCTGTCACGGACGCCTTCTCGCTCCTTCCCAATCTGGTAGTTTCGATTGACATCAAGATGGAAGGAAGCAGCGAGTTTAATGGTAAGTTTTGTACAGAGTTGTTCACTGTACCATGTAATTATAAAATGTACTTCGTTTGAAATTGTTTCGTTTATTGTTAATTCGATACATTTTATGTTTTTGCTTTATACAGAAATCGAAAAGAGTTTGAGGAAAATAGAAGAATGCGGCCAAATCGTATGCAAATGGAAAGATTAATGTTCCTATTGGAAGTTTTTATCACAGGTTGGATTTAAGATTGAGAATCATTACTTTTTTCTTGATGAAGAATGGCATTGGTATTACCTATCTGTTTTGTGATTTTCCTTGTGAGTGGCCCTAATATTTCTTCGATAATTTTTGCAGAACGAAAATTGAAATGATTCTGAGGCCGGATGTTTTAGCGGAATGACTGTTAGAGGAAGGGACTTTTAATTTGAAATGATTTCAGACAATGTATTAAACTATTATCTGTGACTGTGAGTAATTGCATGATCTTACATATTTATATATTACTTGAACTTTTCCGTTTTCCATTTAAGTGAGATCAGCTTTAAAAAAGAATTTATGTGGTGGATATCATTCAGTTAGTTCCTGTTGTTTTTAATGTAATTACTTTAAGATTCAGAATTAATACGGTTTGGGAATAGTTTCTTGTTCCAGCTAGCTCATATGTCTTCGAATAAAGTACCATAATTAGAATCGAGTGCCTACGTATTTGTGTTAATTTATTATCCAAATTTTTATGCGCCATGAACTTTTTACTGCAATAAAAATAAATGATATTTTCCTTAATTTCATAAAAAAATTTAAAATGTGTAATTATTGTTTTTTTTACACTACATATTTTAAAACGTGTAATTATCATTCTTCATACTTTTGGATAAGTTCAACTATGATTTTATATCACTTCATGTAAAATTCATTTATGGAAAAATGATTAGATTAAAATTAAATTAATAAAAATTAGCAAAAAAAAATTTGACATCGTATTTTTATACTTTCTGAATTTTACGTGAGTGAACGAAAATAAGTACGTATTTATCATGTTGTTAATCAACTGTGAACATTTTCATAATCAGAAATTAAAAGATAATATTGCTATAAATTCTGACTAAATCCTTTTTATGTTTGCAGATAAGTGCTGCCGATTTGCATGCAATTAATTACCTGTACCTACTTGAAACATGTGAACGTAAGCAACTATTCAATTTCACTCCGACATAAGCTGACAAGAGGCATTTTGAGTTCATATTTATTTTTGACAATCAACAACAAATGTGTACAAACACTACAAACCACAATGCGAACTTTACCCTTTGCTCCATATTCAGGGTTTATATAATTACCTGTACATTTTTTTCCACTCTTCTCTATAAGCCTCGTCAAGTGTGAGTAACGAGTTTGGATTTTGGATGGTGGTCTAATTTTAATCTAGCGGTATAACAGTTGCGTAATTATAAATAATTACAAATTGATCCTCAGCAATAGGCTTACTCTTTTCGTGATATTTTAACTGCATTAAATCTGCTCATTTTAATCTTATCATTCCGAAATTGAAGGTCATGAAAAAATATGTGATTGTAATTCTCTGAAAAGTTCTCGTATCATCTCGCAGTACAGAGGATTTTATTTCTGCTGACATAATTACAGCGTGACCACAAAAGTCTACGATCTGACGTTTGCGTTTATTCCACAACAATTTGGCAATTTACAGTAATTTTTTATTTTTGTTAATTCACATCGTTGTAATGTATAAACATGTTTGTATTTCTATTTCATATTATTATTTGTTTAACAAACCACACATAAAAGCTACATTAATTACACTTTTTATTTTTTATTGCAGCTAATTACCTGTAATTCCTATTGCAAGTTAAATAATTAAGAAGTGAAAATGTCAAGCACTGTGGAAGGAGAATGGAACGGCTTCACATTCAAGTTTGTCGAGCAGGCGGATCTGCCAAGGCTTTACGAGCACTTGAAAACGTCATTTATGATGGGCGAGAGAACCATGGAATTAATTGGATATGAGGACGAACTCGCGAAAGATCTTCAGCAAGTCTACGACTGGATGTTTTCTCCAACTTCCAATGATGGCTTAAGCTTTATTGCTGTTGATAATCAAACCGGAGATGTAAGTGAAACTGCTAAAAATGTAAACGAAACGAACCAAATAGCGTTCTTTTTCTTTCATGGCTTTAGGGTGTACAAAACATTTTTACAATTTTGTTTCAGTTTGTAGATGCTTTTTCTTACAGCTTTGGGCATATTTAGTAGTATTTTTTTACGCTTTGTACACTCAAAATTTTTGTTCTATGTTTTCCTTTTCTAAAAGATTATTTTCTTTTCCTTTAGTTTTCTCGTTTCTGGATCTTTTTTTATTTCTCAATTTCGAATGGTCGTTTTTCTATTTCTAATTTTTGAAGCGTCATTTTATCTTTTCTCATTTTGTGAAACATTGATATTTTTAATTTTTAATTTTTTGGAGCGGCATTTTTCAATTGCGAAATTTTTTAAGCTTCACTTTCATTCACTTTTCAGCGCTGGAAAAATCTTTGATTTCTTGAATTTATCGTTTCTAACGAACAAAATTATTTTGATTTTGATTTTTTGAAACCAGATTGCAGCTGCCCGTCTCACTTACAAGCGTACACGGGAAACGAATCTTGCCAACCAATTCAACTTTCAGAGCAAAGCCCTAAAAGTGTTCCTCGGTTTTTTGGGCAAGTTGGACCAGGAGATTAATGTGTTTGATCATTACGGTATCGATTACCACGCCCAGCTTCTTTCAGCTTCAACCGCCCCGGCTTACAGAAACCGGGGACTGGCTTCGGAAATGTACAGAAGGACTCTCGCTCTCCTACGGGAGAAAAAATTCCCCGTGGCCAAAAGCATATTTACAAGTCCTCACACCCGCAAATGTGCGTTAAATTTAAATTTCGAAACCCTTGTAATTTTGTACCACAAAGATCATAGGGATGAGAACGGAGAGCTCGTGTTTCCTAATGCAGAGGCAGAGGATCACGCTGCACTAATGTGTATCAGGTTATAATTAAGTAATTACCTACTACCATAGGTGTATTCGGAAATATTATTCACCTTTGTGTATTTAACAAAAATGTTTATTCAGAAAATAAAATGGCAATCTTACAGCAATGGCAATTGGCAAATTAATTGAAAATCACACTCAATTCCGTTTTCTTTATAATTACATCGCAACACGTAATAAAACAGTGCCTTATGAAATGAGTAAGCCGACCTGATAATTAAATTCTTTTTTTCAGCTTTTTTCTAAGAATGCTATTTTTATTTTGCATCTCAAAATGCTAAATAATGCTTTTTTCAAGCAAAAATGATTTAATGCTTTTAAAATCGAGTTTTTGGTAGTTACTAATGCATCTGATCTGTAAATAATTATCTGTGACGGTGACGGGTGACGCTGACGGGTGACGGCGAATCATTCCCAAATTGAAACATTTGTAAAAAGTCATTGAGTTTTACTATCCACTTAACAAGAAGCATTGAAAAATACCGAGAGAATAAGAGTTGTAAATTTTACAACCTTGCCTTATGCCCACGACGTACATAAGACGTAAAAATGAAACTGCGTATCAAATGATTTTTGGAAGTATTTGGAACCCACCACCACCACTTGATATTATAAAGTTGGATTGCACTACGATCTACGTTGAGTGTTCGAATGCTTAAATGATATTTTTTAAGTTTTCTACTCGCGTAATAGTTTAACCGATTTTATAATTGCCTGCGCTAGCAAAACCACGAAAACTAAACGAAACTGGAGCAGGACTGACGACAAGACAAGGTCAGTTATAATTTATTATCAGTGAACCATATCTACGAGAAAAAGATGAGCACCCAAAAAGAAGAAAACAAGTTCGAAAACAGTTTTCCGGAAGAAGTGACGAAGACCAATGAAGATGAGGCTGCAACTGATCAAACTGAAAAGACTCCACAAGAAATCGTCTTTGGGATTGATTTGGTAAAGCACACACAATTGACAATAACAAAAAAATCTTATAATTAATTGCATCTTGAATACTTGATACTTGCGCGACAATAAAATGTACTTTAAGTGTAATTTCAAATTAATATGTAGGTAGTTCAGTAATCCAACGGTTACGTGTTGCGTAATTAGCAGTTTATTACTTACCACGTTTATTGTAACTTAAATTTAGCTTCATAAAATGATACTCAAGGCAGTGGACGATTACGACCTCCTGCACAATGCCCGTCTCGTCAATTCCCATTGGAACTCCGTGGCAACCAAGATACTTCAAAAACGCTACGATGTAACAATCAGATTTGCTTACTATAAGGTTGACATCTCCAAGTATACGTTTTTGTGTGAAGAAATGAGTTCAGAAGGCGAAGAATACGATTCTAGTGGAAAGTCAAGACGGAGCAATTCACTTGCAGCATTAAATGACCTCATGAGTAATTCTCTCACTGACCGCTTTCCAGTCACATCATTTACTTTTGAGTATGGCATTCTTGACGCTCCTGAACTACAGGAATTTTTCAATCTTCATGGATCTCATGTGAATCTATTAAATCTGAAATTTCCTGGCGATGTTGGTAACAAAGAGGACTTGTCCTCAGGATCCTTTAGAAGATTATTGACCAACCAAGTCCCGAATTTGAAGGATTTGTACCTGGACCTTGGGAACAATTGTCCGTTTCCAGCAATCAACGAGGGATCGGTTTTTCCATCTTCGCATCTCCCAAATTTGACATTTCTTGACCTTCAACTTTCCCTCGATCCCTCCGATCATGTCCTTCAATTGCTCCAAGCGTCTCCAAACCTGTCCAGGTTGAAGTTAGTAGAATTGACTGTACCTATAATTGAATACCTGATTCAATCCGACAGACTTTCTCTGCTCAACCAATTTATTTCCTTCAACGCTAACCCGGGAAATATTGCGGCTTATGAAAAGTTTGCAGATACCACAGTAAAGCTGAGGAAAATTGAATTAAAATTGAAGGCAACTTATGATCAAGTTGAGAATCCTTCGTGGAATCGTATTGCTCGGTGTTTCGAAAAGATTTTGAATTTCAGCTCTGACTCACTCAAGGCAGTGCATTGGTTTACAGCCGGACGTCTTCCCGTCTGCACTGTTCCCCCATTGAAAAATGTCGTCTATTTGATATTTACAGATTATATTTTCTCCTATAATGAGTATTATGCGAGGCGTTTAGAGAGTTCTCCAACTACGTCACTCTTTCCTCCATGCACAGGAAGTTTGGCCGCAATATTTCCCAATGTGGTCCATGTAGTTTTCGAATATTACCGTCTGCAAGACATTTGGATGCATAATGGTGACATTGATGACATGCATTTAGAGCCATTGTTGACGGTTAAAAGTTTAACTGTCTCATCAGGCATTTATAAGTTTTCTTCAGAAATCATTGCCATGTTTGTCCTGCTGTTCCCAAATGTGACAAATGCTAAATTCAAAGGAATTGATAATTTCCCCCCGGTTGCGAAGTCCATTTGGAAGTTCTTGAAGTTGAAGAAACTGAATCTGGAAATCAATGCTTTTGCCGTGGAAAACCAATACCCTGATTTGGACATGGCATTTACTGGTTTGAGCATGGAAACAGTGGCAGATGTTAACGACGACTTACTATGGGACCATGAAATCGAGCTAATGATCAAGAAGAAATCTTCCATTGCTAATTTGAAAGGTTTGCATTCTTTGTATGAATAAAAAATTAATTTTTTAGGTATTCTTCATGCCGTGCAGTAATTATAATTATATAATAGTTATACATCTTTGTTACAACCAGATTTGGAAATTTTGAACATCCGGTTTGTTGATGACAGAGGACGCAATCGGCTGAAAGTTTGGACTCAATTGATGACACAACCTAGTCTTAGTGCATTCTCAATGCTTCCAAAAATGTTTGTTTTCATTGACATCAGAGCAGAAGAAAAACAAAGCTATGACCGTAAGTTTTTATTTTCGATTTCTGTATTTTTTCCCCGCTTTGTGACATTTCTTCGCGTTCAGCTTCAAAAACAGTTAAAATCATCTGGTCGTTATTTACAACTTTATTATTTGAAATTCGGAAATATTTTATAGAAATCAAAAATTGTCTGAAGAAGATGGAGCAGTGCAGTCAAATCAGTTGCGAGTGGACGGACGCCTGAATCCTTCATCAAATGAATTGAGGATTTAAAAATAAAATTAGTTAAAAGATTGCTTCAGCTTTTGCATTTTTGATCTGCGTGTATAGTCATGCAAGTAATAATTGAAGTGTTATGAATAAGAAAATTGTTCAGAGCAGATGAATCAGTAGCTTTAACAGTGAACTTTTGTAAATGAATTAATTAAACAGTTACAGATTAACTGATTGGCTGTTCCTATAAGCTTTACGTTTTATTCATGTTTCTTCCTTGGGTAGCGTGTATGTCATGTGTTTAGACAAGCTTATTTGTGTTCTAGATAATAGGCATGCGATATGAATTGTTATTGTTATGACATTTTCCTCAATCCAATAAACAGGTACCTACATACTTTTCTAATCAACGTAATGAGAGAAAAACTTTATTAAGTCACTGTTACACAATTGTAATAGCCTCACAACTCTATATTATACACTATATTGTATAGGTAACAGCATTAACTATAAGTAAAATTATACATAATTACAATTATTAGTCGTAGCAGTCTATAAAGATCTAGGAACAGTATTTTAGTTCACAACGTCATCTAGCCATAATGTGGGAAAACACGGGTCCATCGAAGCGTCCTCATAATAATTACGAGCTTTCCCTGCACTTTAGTGGCAAAACAACCTTTGCAGTCATCCACTATTACGAATCGTTCACCGTTCACACGCTCATTTAACCACGTAAAATTATTTGATTCTTTTCGTGGACAACATGGAAATATTGCAATCCTGCCTTGCCTACGACGTAGTAAACTAAAAGACGTAACACTAAAACTGATTGAAGGATTGAGCGTTTCCAGTATTCCTGTGTTTTAGAACCACCTGCCTCCTGCTAATAAAAATAATTGGTACCTATTAAAACTATTAATGAGAGTATTCAAAAGCATTTAATTTCTATAGCTACTAAATTGGTGCTTGTTTGGTCTTCTTACCTAAATTCAATTTGTAATTAGTGTAGAACAGGTTCATTTTAGCTGACTTTCTAATTAAGTACCCACACTAGCAAGTAACCACCAAAACCGATCGAAACTGGAACACAAGAAGGTCAGTTATACTTCACATCATTGAACCAAAATCTTCTACCAAGGAGAAAAACATGAGCAACCAAAACGAAGAAAACGGGTTGGATTTGGAAAACAATATTGTGGTAGAGGACGATGCCAATAACGACAACGAGGAGGCTGTGAATACGGAAACTGAAAAGTCGCCAGAAGAACTGGTGTTCGGGATCGATTTGGTAAAGCAGTAATTAATTATTAATATGAACTTATGCTTGCGCATTTATTATAATTGATAATTATGTGTTTATAAATTATGGAACTGATCCGTTGGTAATCATTCTAAGACCCAATTGATTTTTAATGCTTGCAATTGTGATGTTTATTGTTACCCGATTTAGCTGCATAAAATGATCCTCGACGCAATGGACGACGACGACCTCCTGCACATTGCCCGACTCGTCAATTTCACGTTGGAACACCGTAGCTACCAAGATACTTCAAAATCGCTACGATGTAACAATCACATTTACATACGATGACTGCTTCTATTTTATGTTTTTCTGTGAAGACATGAGTTCAGAAGGCGAAGACTACGATTCCAGTGGAGATGCAAGACATAGCAACTCGCTCGCAGCATTAAGTGACCTCATGAGCAATTCTCTGACCGACGATTTTCCAGTCACATCGTTTACTTTTAAATACGGCGTCATTGACTGTCCTGAACTCCAAGAATTTCTCAATCTCCATGGATCTCATGAGAATGAGTTAAAACTTGAGCTCCCCTACGACATTGATAAAGAAGTGAGATTGCCCTCTGGTTCCTTTAGAAGATTATTGACACAGCAAGTTCCGAATTTAAAGACTTTGTACTTGGAGCGATGGAACCATTGCCCGTTTCCAGCGATCAACGAGGGATCGGTTTTTCCACTTACGCTTCTCCCAAACTTGACATTTCTTTGCCTCCAGCTTCCACTCGATCCAGCCGATCATGTCCTTCAATTGCTCCGAGCGTCTCCAAACCTCACAATACTGGTCTTATTGGAATTGACTGTACCTATCATTGAATACCTGATTCATTCGGAGAGACTTTCGCTACTGAAACAATTTACTTCCTTCAACGCTAACCAGAAGAATATTGAAGCTTATGAAATGTTTGCGAATGCTAAAGTCAAGCTGACGAAAATTGAAGTAAAATTGAAGGAAACTTATAATCAAGTTGAAAATCGTTTCTGGCCTCGTATTGCTCGGTGTTTGGGAAAGATTTTGCATTTCAGCGCAGACTCTCTCGAAGCAGTGTATTGGTTTACATCCGGTCACCTTCCTTACTTCACTATTCCCTCATTCAAAAATGTCACCCATGTGGTATTTACAGATACTAATTTCTCCTATAATGATTATCATACGAGGTTTAGAGATATTCCTCCAACTGTATTCCTCTTCCCTCCAGGCACACGTAGTTTGGCCTCCATTTTTCCCAATGTGGTTCACGTAGAATTCGATTATTACTGCTTTAAAGCGAGTCTGATGAGAAATGAAGACATGTATTTGGAGCCACTGTTGAAGGTTAAAAGTTTAACTGTCTCAGGCATTAACACGTTTTCTTCAAAAATCATTTACAAGTTCGTGTTGCTGTTCCCAAATGTGACGCATGCAGAATTCAAAGGGATCAATGATTTTCGCTCGGTTGCCAAGTACATTTGGAAGTTCTTGAAGCTGAAGGAACTTATACTCGAAATCAATGTTGTTGCCTACTGCAATCAGCATCCTGCTTTGGATCTGGGTTTTACTGGTATGAGCATGGACAATTTGGCGAATGTTGACAACCTGTGGGAAGATGAAATCGAGCAAATAATCTGGGAAAATTGTTCCATTGTGGACTTAAAAGGTTTGTAGGATTAAACGAACTAAAATTGATTTGGACATTTGCCATGTCATAAATGTAAGTATGTAGTAATTATGTATCACATTTTTGTTGCATAGATTTAGAGATTTTGGACATCCAATTTGTTGATGCCAGGCATAGTGATTGCCTGGAAGTTGGGACTCAATTGATGACACAGGTTACTCTTAGTGCTTTCTCTCTGCTTCCCGATCTGGTTGTTTTCATGGACATCAAAACAGAAAGAAAACGAAACTTCGATAGTAAGTTTTCATTTTCAATGAAATTCAATATTTACTATTCCGAAGTCAATATTGAATTGCATTGAAAATTAGATGAATTGTCGAAGATGTCATCTTTGATAATTCAGAAGTTTAAAAATACGAAAAAGATTATAAATGGAACTAAAATTAATTCTTCATTTTTTTCTAATAATTCGTAGAAATCAAAAATTGTCTGAGGCAAATGGAACAGTGCAGTCAAATCCTGTGCGACTGGGACAATTATTAGAGCGTCTCTCATAGTGTGAATTGATGATTTGAGTGTAAAAATACGATCAGATTTGAAGTTAGTTTAACAATTGCTCAACTGTTTAGATATTTGATTAGCAAAAAATTAATGATTGATGTGTGTGTTATGAATAGGAAACATTGATTAGATCAGAATATTTGTGTGGTAGGCGCTAGTACAAATGCATCCTACCGTTTTTTAATTTCAACCTAAGAATTATTTCGCGTTTCATTTTAAACTTTGTACAATTGAAAAATTGTCCGAGTGAAATGAAGTACTCCAGCCAAATCACATGCGACTGGAAAGATGCTATAATAACAGGTGCTTAAAGTTTTACATTTTTGATTGGCATAGAAATTAATAAGCGATGAGGATGCTGAGTTGTGAATGCACATAATAAATAATTTTAATCACACGATTAGTTTACCATTAATCCGGTGTATGTACGTAGGTACCTATAATTATATGTAGATAAATTAATCATACCTGTTCTATTTAGATTTGCGTTTTATTCGCGCTTATTCCTAAGACAGCGTACTTAAGCATTTGGGCATGTTTATTTGTATTGTAGACCGCTGACATGCATGTGTTGCTAAGTAAGTAGGTACTTGTAACATTTTCTATTTACCTCAAGCCAATAAACACGTTAAAATGATCTTATATCTTTTTTAACTTCTTATATAATACATTATTATTTCATCTCCTTTTATGTAACATTGTTTGGTATATCGTTAGCAAACTTGTAATTAAAACTATAAGTAAATCGAAATAGTCAGTTTTGAAGGGAAATAACTATGTATGGTTATCCAGAAAGCCGGTTGGCCTGCATTTAAAGCGTTTTGAAAGAGCCCCAAAAGTTTATAGGAATTTCGAAAGCCCAAGCACACAATTTTTGCTAGATATACATACATTTCGTACATTTAGAGAATCGTCGATATATATTCAACTAAAATACATTAAATATTTAAAAGCAACATT
>JAAXYX010002427.1:0-17567 GCA_036851915.1 Ptenothrix huangshanensis
CAGTTTAATTGATTTTTAATAGGCGGTTTGTTTCCATGATAGTTAAATATTTTATTCGAACAGAGAATACACCAAACACATTATCCATGGAAGGATATACGGTCACCGGGCACGTCGTGTGTGCCTTTAGTGTTTTCTAAGTAGGTATGTAGGTGAAAAATGCATGGAGTTTAACTAACCCTGAGCTCGTTATACCTTTGCACGATTGCCTGTAATCTGGTTAACACGCGATAGGTCTAATGCTCAATAATGATTTGGAATTGCAGAAAAGTCGGACAAAGTGATTCAGATTGGTTAGAATCAAGTATATAATATGTATGTGCTATGTGCGATTGCTCGCACAGCTTGGCGGGTAAAATGCTTTCTGCTTCTATTTCTATTGTAATTGTAATTTCACGTCCAGAAAATGTACTTGACTGCGAACCAATCATGGTCAAGTACCAAAATAGCAATTGCACTGACTCATGGAGATAATGCGTATGGCAAAGTGGATTTCGTGACGTAGCTGGAATTAAGTTGTGATTCGACATACATACATAGAATTCCTGGACGAATGGACTGAGAAAAGAGATGGAATGGATAAATATTTTACGGAATGAATTTGAAAGGAATATTTTCTAGGGATTATATTGACCTGTATAGGATGGAGATTATTTGAAAAGATTTTGTGATTGGACGTTGCCTGGATTCTTCTTACCAGGATGGAAAAAAATCGAATTTTCTCGTATGCACATGTAGGTATTTATCATAGATGGTTGTTGGTTCTCGTTTGTAGAGTTCGTCTTTTGAATTTTTTTCCTGTCTTTTTATTCGATTAAATGGAAGGCTGTCTATGTGACAAAGTTTTCTACCCTACCCACTAGTTCACTAATCGTGAGTCGTTATTGTATAATGCCTACCTGGGATTTTAGAAAATGTTCTACTTGCTTGGTAAGTGGCAGTTGTGCAGGTAGCTGTTAGAAGTATGAGCATAAATAGCACAAAAGCGTCAAAAACTTTTTTCTTTGTTGATCTGTATGCATGTACATTGCTGTATTCTGTAGCATGTGTCTGAATGAGGCAGAGCAAGCAGAAAGGGATTGAAATGGAAAACTGCTCACAAATCAATTGAGTTGCCTTATTCATTGGCATTCGTTTGCTACGGATAGTAAAAGTTCCATCTTTGTCACAGTGCCTATATGCACATATTATTTACAAATTATATACACATGTATTATTACTATACACAGGAAAGTTTCATAAGTTCGATTTCCCATCATTATATTCTAATCCTTGCTTGCTCTTATTTGTAATTTAAACTAACATAATGGAAATAAATCAGATGAAAATGAATTCTTAAATCTCCAAGCTTAATTTTGGTAGCTGTATATAATATACAATTACACTGGCGTTTTTGTTGTTGCCTAGCGCTTGCAAAAGTACATAAACTATCGACGTCGAAAACGGAATTAGCCATTACATTCCGGGAAAGAACATGCGTAAAATGGCATTGGCAGCTCACTAGTCAGTAGAGATAGAAAAAGTAAAAGTGTATGGTATGAACGCAGACATAGACGTAGAGCATGATCTGAAGTGTAGAGGATTAATTGCTGAACTCTTGACTCGAAAAGTTGAAATCACGATACGTTACTAGACTCCAGAAACAATTGCTTCCAACTATCCGTTTCCATGAAAAGGGCTTATTAGGATGGAAAAGGATTGTTTGTAGAGGTTCATAGCTTCATACATGGCCTTAGAGCCTTTTAAACAATTTAGTGTTGCAATAACCGTAAACAGCTTCGATTTCAATTCTTATGGTAGGATTAACAATGAGACTGTAAGTATGTAAGGAGCACATTCTCACTGTTACGCAAGGAATTAATGGTTTTCCCGGACAGGAAATTGTTGTAACCTGATATAATTCTTTTGGAGAAAAGGCTTGCGATCTTCACGGGTTCGAATTTCGTTTCTAGTCAACCAATAAATATATCAGTTGGCTATTTAAGAATTTCTCCTCCTGCTGAGAGTGGTAGTGAAGTACTTGGTGCTTGTAATGGCATACGCAATGCATTCAGTTAACTATACATCTGTCTTTATTATAATATTCTTGCCTAATTGAACAAATGACCAGGTGTAGGCCTTACCAGGATCAGCACCAATGCTACATAGTGCCGCATTGGTTCCAGTACACTTACCCACACTAGATTTTTAACAACCACGACCAGTAATGTGTATCTACCTACTACATGTCAGTATTCTTGCTTCTATAACTATTGCATAATACAAAACCAATGCTTACCTATACCCGCAAGCCATGGCATGGCTCAAAGTCTACACTCAGTATTGGAACAAATAAGTATATACGTATGCAGGCACAAAGTAGTAAGTAGGTGGCTAACTAAAGTTAAAGATGAACATTTGTATAGTAAATAGACTGAAGTAACTGAAGACATTGTGTGCAGCTGTTCTGTTCACTCCGTGAAATTGTTCGGATGGAAAGCAGCCACTTTAAGCTATGCATTATTATTCTTGTTTAGTTAAGCTAGCTTCGTTAGCTTTAGCCCTTATATGCCTCGCACAACCGAAATAAACTCCAAACTGAAAACCTTCTCAGGCCATAGCCATGGTCGTGGTCGTGGTCGTGGCCGTGGCCAAGTCTGGATCTGGCTGTTGATCCAAGTGCATTGTATTTTGTATTTACACAAGTACTATATACACGTTGAGGACCATCGCATTGCTGGTAAAAGACTCATTGGACGACGATGTGATGGTAAAAAGAGTCCCTGTGAGGTCCATTATCCGATCTCACCAACAGAGTAGGAAAAAATTGCATTAGATAAATATTTAGTTGAATATCCGAGTCGGTTTGACTGTACTGTAACTCGAACGAAATGTAGTCATTGTAAAAGCATTCAACCAATTTTACTAATGTTCTCTTACTAATGATAACGGAGACGTTTTCAGCTCGCATTATGCAAATAGCCCTCCTCTCACACTCCACTACATAATTATAATCGAATCTTACATCCCGGTCACTAACACCAGCCAGCACTTGCCGAATGGCAAAACGTAGACGTAAACAATTACTCCAACATGAAAATAATCATCCTGAGATTATGCATTCCCACACTTTTCCACGCAAGTATGTATCCTTGCATCTGTAAAACTCTGCCTCTGCTCCGATCTCCGATTCGATTCAATACCTAGAATTATTCTCAAGTAAAGCTATTCAGTACTACAACTGCTTCGAAAGTTTGACTGCTTTCAAAGGAATGAAATGACGCTGATGTGCTTTTGCATTAAATGTGTCTTTAGTCGATGTTCACCAATTCCTGCAGACCCAATCAACGGCTCTACGACGGGGTTAGCCCAATTCTACATTGTATTGTACGCTGATATACATGCATGCATACCTACCTAGAACTTCAGAATCAAATTCCTACTCCAAAAGTTATGCCATTTTATTTTAATTTCAATAAAGGTATCATTGAAAATGACTATATTCCTGTGGGAGTCGTTGAGAATTTTTCGTTCTCGTGTAAAATTAATTATTCCTCAGACTACAGAGGCATATATCTATGGAATTGGAATAAAATCCTAAACTCCAGCTATGCGTAGAAGTTTATCCAAGTTATTTTTATTACGTCCTGCAGGGTATTCGAAAATCTTAGTCAAACCTTTAAAAAAACTTTTATTCCTCTATGGGTTGTGTGGGTAGCGGTGCGGGTGCAGGCAGTGCAGAACGGAGCAGAGTAGAAGAGAAGCACATTATACGTTACAGTACCAGTGGAGCCGAAGAAGTTCCAGACCCAGACCAGCGTAGAAGACTGCAATAATTAAACGCTCACTTGTGATTTGAATTTTAAAGTGACCCTTGCGTTAGTTGGATATGACTCAATTATTAGAATTCAGGAATTAAGAAAATGCTCGAGTTTAACCATTTTTATGGGATTCCTAGGCTACACAATCTTACACTGTGAATTTGTAAAGGGCACAATATGCTCCATTGCTCCATGTAATTCCATTCATTTGGTTTTATGAGATTGTTCACAATAATTTACGATGAGGTTGACGCGTGAACTAAATGCCAAGTACCTTGTAAACTTTTTAGTAACAAGTCGTTAATATAGTCCTTGTCATTCACTTCAAGGGGCTGGTTGTTGACTTTTGGCTTTGGATTTGAATTCGGATTAGGGTTGCAATATACGATTTTCATTTGTTTTCAACATAAAAACTTTTTCCATACAATATTCTTTTTCAAAATTTTCGTCGTTCCCTATTTTGAATATTTTTTGGAAAGAAGTTTACGGTACCTAAATCACAAAAAATCAACGAACAGACCAATGACCCAAAGAAAGAAATCGCTAAATTAATTAATTAAACCAAGATTTTAGCTTCCAAGTTGTTGATATTACTTCTTGAGCTTTTTTCGCCAACGAGTAATCATACCAGTGCCAGTACCAGTACCTAATCAAGCCCAACCAATTCGTACATGGTGCAGATCCATGAATATGTCAACTGCAGTATGCCTTCCGAAGCACTATTGATCCAATACCCTCGTATTTCACTTCGAGTTTCATTTCAGCTCCAGTAAATCACAGAAACAGAATCGACGAAAGACAAATGGATTCCATGGATCGGATAGATCATAACCAAGAATTCTAAACTGATCGTAAAAGCCAAGGAGTTGAAATGTTTATTGGTTAGGTCAAGCCGTCAAGCTGAAGTTGGATTTGGATTTGGATTTGGGTTTGGGTCTGGATTTGGACTCGCAGTTGCTTTCAGTTACATAACATTTTATATTTCATTTATAATCTGACTACGTTGAACGATTGACCACGACCATCACCATGTTTTTTACTTTAGCAATCATAAAAACGGGAACAGGGAGCACATTATTAGCGATAGGATAGTGAAGTCAATTGCCACTGAGCATTGGGTTGGACGTTGGACCACAACTGTACGGTTGTAGTTGTAACACAACAGGCAGTGTGAGGAATTGGAGTGGTTTTGGACTGGGTCGTGGTCGTGGTCATACTTGGATTATTGGAATAGGAAAATCCCAAAGAAGAGGAAATGATTAGTGACAGATGGATGGCTTTTGGGACATGACAAGAGGAACATGAAGTACATGAAGAACTGCCCTTCAACAAGCAAGTTTTAGCTTAAGAATATATCGTAGGAGTAGGAGGTGAAGGTTGAGGATCGGGGTGCTTGCTGCATGTTTTTTGGTGTTGTGTCGTAAATTGAAGTCTACTTTCCTCCACATTCCCGTTTACGATCAAGATCAGGACTCAAGTATCAACATGATGGACTTTTTGGTTGTGTTCGAAGACGAACGAACGAACGCCTTGTGCAGTCTGGTTGTGGTCCTCTCTTCTGGTCTGATCTGGCCTGGTCTGGTCCGTCTGCTGCTGGTCGAAGAAAAAGTTGAGCGGTCTGGTGAACATCTGCTCCTGTTACTGTTACTTCTCCATTCCCTCTTGGTCTTGTGTTTCCATTTCCACCATGTAGGTACATACCTACCAACTTGCATCTCTCTACTAGTACTAGTATGCGTATGATTGCGATTGCATACCGATACCGAAACCAATTTCGACTTGTGTATATTTGCCGCCTTTTCTTTGGGACGTATGTAGGACCAGATGAGAGAACGAGGATGAGGGTCACGTCCATCCTGATCCCTTCCTTTTTCTTAAGAGACTCGCTAACAATAAGTGACTACTCAGAGAATCATCTATCCCTTCGCTTCACTGTTATTACCACACACCAAATAAACTTTAAATATAATCTAGGTATTCCTGCCTCGTCATCCTCATCGTCATGCTTATGCTTCTGAAAATTCTTCAAGTTTGAGCACCGAATGAATGCTAGGACAAAGAGTTCTTGTTTCATTCTTCCTTCTTCTTCCTATAGATGCAATTACAGAAACAAGTTTGACAGTCCGGCCCCAGCCAGTCATCCAACGATCCGCAGCCGCAGCCGTACGTTCCTTGGTTCCTTATCTTTTATAAGCTCTGACTTGACTGTGACTTACTTACGTACGTGTGGCAAAGTGGCAATGATCATACTTGTTGTCCGTTCTATTGTACATATTAACGACAACGACGCATACCCCTGAAAAAGTTGTTTGTAGGAAACCCTAATAACATTTGTTTGTTCCTCTATTCCTACGTCTCTGTCGTTGGCGTTGGTCGTGTCTCCTACATACATTCAACTTCAACTCTGTTCCTGCCCGCTACTGTAGGTACCTACCTACTGAATGAACGGTGTTTTGTACACTGTACTGTACTGTACTGTTCTGTTCTGTTCTTTGTCGCGTGCTCGTATCGTTTCAGGGAATTTACCAATTTAGGGTTCACAGAAGGAGAGACACCGAGCCCAGTGGTAAATCCTGTAATTACCTTCATTTCATCTATTCTCTTTATTAGTTATATTTTGAGCTTGGAAATCTCTGTCTGTGACTGGGAGAACAATAATTTGGGCTTATAAAAGTTAGTTGGGTGCTGGGAAAATCTTTCGGTAGAATCTAACCTGCGTAGAAATGTGACAATAATCGTAACACTTGGGAACTTATTTGTTCAAACTCAAGATGCAGTTCTATGAAGACAGGGAGTATCATCATCATCGTCATCAAGTCGACGCGACGTACCTACCTAAACTAGAACCTACATAGTAACTCAGTCCACAGCAAAAGCATAACTTGCTCCTATTAATAATTATTGTTGACTCCATTCATGCGCATCGGTCTGATGAAAACGGCAGGTTTTTGGAGATCAATGAACCGTTGTTTTAAAACACCGTGTGCTTATGACTGTTTATTTGCACACCCGGTCCATCAACCTTGCAAGGCTTCGAATTCCCGGTTGCACTGCACCCTCACGTCTCGTGTCCACAGGTATTTACCTGAACATTTGAATTTTCATCTGCTCGTTTCCACCTACCTACCTATGTATAGGTACACAAGAGCAGTGATCTCTTATGGAATACATATGAAGACCAAGTCCAGAATTGATCTAGCACTGGAACAACAAGTTCAGCACTGCAAGTTGCAATAAGTTGTTATAATAAAATAAATATGTCCATCTGCTCCCAGAATTAGTGGGCATGTCCTTTAAACCATTAATGGAGTGCATACGGTCCTGTGAATTGCATTGTTAATATGTTAAATCTTCCTAAACTCGTACCATGTGTTCCGGTGTCATGTAGGTGGCTATGAGGAACGATAATGATAAGGAAACATGTGGCAGTTGCTCACATGTCCGGAGAAGTAAAATAGACTGAAAAAATGCTGATCATCAAGCGTCTTGGAAAGACCTTATTGTCGCCGAGAGTACATGTGAGCGGCAGGAACTCGAATCCCAAACCAAAACCAAAACCAAAACCAAAACCAAAGATTGGGGCGTACGACTGTCTTGAGCTCGAGCCAGTGTCAGTGCCAGTGCCAGTTCTTGTGCCAGTCCCAGCGCCAGTGCCAGAGAGCCAAAGGAGAAATAAATCCAAATAAATGTAGGAAATTGAAGATGAGGACATATTCATACTTCATACATTACATGGATAGGAAATACTTAATGTGAAGATAATGGTGGGCAGGATAAGAGTATAATACATAGGAAGAAGAAAAAGGCTGCTGAGCAGCTGCTGTGGCTGTAGCCGTTGCCGTCTGACAAGAAGAGAATTGAGTGGATCTGGCGACCAATAATAATAAGTGAGGAAAATACATCTTGAGTGTATCCTCTCCTTGCAGTGAAATCTGATAGAAAGAAAGATGTTTGTTGTTGATGGCAAGAATATAAGCAGTAAGAGAGAGAGAGAGAGAGAGAGAGAGAGAGAGAGAGAGAGAGAGTAAGAGGCAGATCAGAGGAGAGCAGAGAGCAGATGAAAAGCGTGAAGACGGCAGGTGTGCACGCGACCCACAACACTATTAAAAGGTTCGGCTCGAGTCCTCATTTACTTCTTATCGCGTGCTCCAGCACATGGCTTGACTAGTGCCTTGCTTGTCTTGACCGCAGGCAGCACTCATTCTTCACCAGCAGGCAGATGGTGACCATTCTTGCCATCCCATCTTCCCATTTTCATCCTCATCCATCCGTCCAAATCCAAGGAAACCGTGGCCGAGTAGCAATCATGCAGTGCCGTGAAATGCAATCCTATTCACTCAATGCAATGCCATGCCATGCCATGCCATGCCATGCCATAAGATGCGACTCGGGTGTTGGGTTCTATCCTCTCGTCAATATGATTTCTAAAAAGTGTGTTCAAACTTCGATCTTTGTACCCTGTATTGAAGATCATCATATCGTAGGTATGTAATAGGCACGACAACAGCCACTTCTTTATCCGGTTTCTCGTCTCTTCTCGCATTACCAAACCTCCGCAAGCTCATTCTATTTACTAATCTGTGGACATGCATAGTAAATGACTATACAAGTAGGTATTTATTCTTGGTGGCTATTCGTCTTCGTCTTCGTCTTCATCTTCCGTCCTTTGTACGAAAGGAGATGTTATGTATGTATGTACAGGTTCATCTATGCTCCATATGATGATAAGGATATCTAACGTAGGTAAGTACACCTATCTACCTACATACATACATGCTTTTGCATTGCCACAGCTCCATAATAGTCTCCCTCTACTCTTTCTTGAGTCAAAGGAATTCAAGATTTCTGAGCATACAAATAAAATACCTACCTCTTGCGTCTTGGTCTTGGTCTTGGTCTTGGTCTTGAGGTAAGTACAGCTGCCTTGTGTATTGATATGTACATGCAATTCACTAATGCTACGTACGTAGTTATCCAGTTGGTTGGATAGGACCGCAATCTAGAAGATATGTATGTACGTATATTGATGATTCGAACCTCGTTTCGGTTTTCAATGTACCACCGACTCGCCTCACTCACCAAGGATCGAGCAGACGACCTACATCTGTAATCTGTATTCAGGTCTGAAAAAGTTGGTTGTGAAGAGAATCTTTCTGACGAAAGACTGGATTATCGCATCACGTTCATACAACACATTGCATCCGTTCCACCATAAAAATGCCAATCTTTAAATATATTGATGAGCTAACATCCTCCGACCGTATAACTTCTCCGCTTCACTCGGCTCATGAACAGAACAGAGACAACGAAAATAATGCCTGTCTGTAGCATTTTCATGTTTTTCTAAATCCAGAGACTTGGAGATGGAAACGAGAACGAGAAACGATCCGATAGAAAGTATTGAAAGCAAGCAAGGAACCACCACCCATTCGAAAAATCCAGTTCCAACTACTTACTTAGTAATTCTACACCAAAATCCTCCAATCAACATTTGTAAAAATGAGCCTGTAAAGCCAGAGTAAGTAATACCAAACAGATGTCCAGGCTTCCTTCAGTTTGTTCGATAATCCTAATATTTTTTTTATTTTTTAAAAGCATGTAGCTATGTAGGTATACTGATATTCCATCGCATTCCATTCCATTCCATTCCTTTTCATTCCATAAAAATCTGTTCGTCTGTGGTAAGTTCTTTGACACCTTTCTTCTCCCAACTTGTAACGATAAGATGAAATGGAATGATTTAATTTGTTGTATGTGGACAAGGTACAGATTTCAAAGCGAGAAAATGTTTGCTTGGAAATAAAATGTAGCGATATTGACTTTGATAAGTGCCAAATCAGCCAAGCCAGCGGCTGGATTTTATGTAGTGAGAGTTTTTTCAGTTCAATGAATGGACGTGGCGTGAGCCGACTGTTAATTATGGATGATACAAGTACCTACACGAGTTTTTCCTCGCAATCTCAAGTACCCAGGTAATGCATTTTTGACATGTGTTGAGCAGTCAAATTAAAATGGCAATGGCAATGGCAATGGCTTTGGAATGGCAGGTGGGAGAGCATATGTCGCATTTGTGATTCCATTCAATGGAAAACCGTCCTTGTGAAGGACATGATGAATCCACATGGCATGATTTGCATGGATTCCTATCGTTTCCAATTCCAACTCCTGATTGCCTTCAGGTATCGCCATCTCCAGTCGCCAGCCATCCCGGATATTAGGTTATGCAATGTTAATGACAAGAACGTAGGCTACTTAGAATTTAGCATATGGGTACATGATACCTACACATATCTGTAAGTGGGGAAGGAAGCTACTCGCGTTGCGTGACTGGATACATTATTATTATTATTCACGGCATGAAAAGTATTGTTGCGGTTGAAGGAGACAGAGACGTCACAAAAGGTGCTTCATTTCACGCGAACCGACTTTCTCCTTTGATTCCTACGTGCCATGACCATGTCATTATGTATATGGACAGCTTAGTCTAAGTCCTATGCCTAGGCTACGGTGAAGTTGGCTTAGTTTAAAGGGGGACTCAATGTGTACAGCGAGACTTTCTAGTCGGCAAGGAGTAAGGATACAAACAGAGTAGAAGAGTACAAGTACAAGTGAACAGATACATGTAATATCTGTATACAGGGGTAGGCATAGGGAAATGAAAGGCTGTAGGAGTAATATCCGTAGACGTGTAAGCTGTTCGTATAGTTTTTATCTGTGTGAAAGTTATAAACAGTCGACGTCTCATTGCACACAAATGGCATATGATCATACATTTAGTCCCGATTTTCTTTTCTAAATGGGAAATCTTTGCTTTCTCAGGCTTTACAAACTGACTTTTTTCAGTTTTTCCACAACTGCGAGGACTGTGACTGTGACCGTGGAAGCGTGTGGCTGTATTGTAGTTACATACAACTACAACATACACTGGGAACAATTCGCATGAGAAACTTTTTTTCTCTCCAACCCTAGCTTGAGAATCAAATGATTTCTTTTTCTCACTCTCACAGACTTCACAAGTTCGCCTCAACATCACGAGCATGAGAAGGCACGGAAGTACATATGAATGCACATCTTAGATGGAAATGTGTGTGAGCCGCAGGAAATATAAAGCAATAATTTGCGCGTTTCTCCATTTTCCAGCCTTACCGAGGATAGAAGGATAGAATCGTGTTTGCTTGTATGTGCAATAATGCGCTAGGTCTAGGCACGTATGTAGGTACATATATACACAATGACTTTTACATTCAGGGTGCGTATATTACATGAACCAAGCCAACATTTCAAAGGTACCAAGTACCAAGGTAGACTATGACTACCCTTGCTTGCCTTTGTCGAATGCGTATGCGTATGCATTAATATCCTATCTTGTTATCATATCACACACGTCATTTCATATTTGGCGAGTAGGAAAGATACGATGCGATATATGTATGTTTATTGTGCATAGGGTAGGCGAGAGGTCTGAGTGAGTTGAATAAAACTCTTGTTTGTAGCATACCATAAGTAGGATATTAACGGAGAAAACTACCGTTTCCCTTGAAAATGACTGTGGCGCAATTCCCTCATATTATTTATAATGTTTCCAAATTCTTGTGCTTTATCTGGAGACGACGAAAACGTTTATAAGACTACGAGTTCCCGTTCACTAGAACTACCCACGCCAATATCTGTACCTACTACTGATATTGCCCCTACTCTTATACAGATAGGCTTCGGAGAGAAGACAAGACGAGGAATTCGAGGAATTCTCTGTTTGCGTATTATGAATGGGAATAGAAATGTACTGCATAATTGGTTTGAACTTATTTCTTATTCGTCGTCCTCGTCCTCGTCCTCGTCTTCTTTTCCCTTTTTTCTGGTAAATAGAAGTTGGAGTAAGTGTCGAGGACAATTTGGTGAGTTGATGTGCTCAAGTTACATGTTTGGGGAACGATATTGAAGGAAGTTGTAGGATCGTTGTCCGTGGTATTGGTGGCTGGTAGATTGGAATTGGAAGAGTAGGGAAGAAGAGCTAGACGAGATAGTAGTACCAAGTTCAACTTTAATTCAATGCGTGAAACTAACAGCAAGAAGGAGCTTAGCATAGCTTTCTAAATTTCAATGTTCTTTATTTCTCTCGACTTTGTGTGAATACGACATTTGCATGCGACTTGCTGACACTGGCTGATTTACTCTTATTGTATTCGTCGTCGGGCGCTAGCCTAGAGATATATGTGTACGTGCACTTGTTAGCCTCATCATTGGAATGGGCACTAAACTCAACTTACCCATCTGAATAAATTCCATGTGTGCGAAGGAATCAGACGGGAAAATGTTCACGTAGTATAGATGATATCGGAATGGCTGCATCGCTTCACCGCACTACCCTCCAACTCCAACGTAAAGTAACGTAACGTAACGTAACGTGTGCAATCCAGTCCAATCCAACATCAACATCCCACTCGGTTTGGTTGAGCTATATTAAAAAATTTCAATAGAGATACACGACGATAAGAATGCGAGTACCAACAGCTTAGAAAGTTGCCTTTTGTGATAGCTATGACTAGGACGCTGCTGGCTTGAAATTGGTTACGTTTTGGTTTCCTTTCGTGTACCGGCAACTGTAGACTTGTGCTTTTCCTCGTACTTGTATGTATTGCATCTATCTCCCAGCTGTTCTTCCGCATTGTGGGTGAAAGTAGAAAGGAAAGACTTGAGTAAATAGCTTGCTCAGCCACGCACCCTGTCACAAAACAGCTAAAATCGAATAAATGTTCTCAATCCACTCGTAATTCTTTCTCTTCCATTGTATCTCCGCCTGTACTCTGCGTCTATCCGTATACCTAGGTACATATGTATGCATTTAAGTATAAAGACGATACGGAAGCTTGAGCGAAACGCTCATTTTAAAGTCCATTTGTAAAAATTACTTGAACTTCTTGGTTCTGGTTTTGGTGGATTGGAGAGAGGAAGACAGAGAGAGAGAGAGAGAGAGACAGCAGTAGATTGTTGGGAGCGGATAGTTATATATTATGTATTTATATTTTTTGTTTGAAGACAAAAAGACCGGCGCCAAGACCAGACCAAGAAGGCACTTCACTCCCTTGCCTTGTCCCGATCTTAAGTGTGTGGGCATGTCGTCGTGTCTATAGGGTGAAGGAAGCAAATAAGAAAGGAGTCAAAGAACGCTTGTTCTTGTTGTGAGATTTACACGGGACACGGTAATATATTGTGGACAAGTGGAGGTACATAGGTGTAGGAATAGGAATAGGAATGTAGGTAGGTATACCTACATGGATGTCGTGTGGGTGAGTGAAGCACTTTTGTACGTACTCTAAGATAGATGGCTACGAAATGAGGAATCGGCTCTTAAGAATAGGAAAAGGATGTTGAGGATGTGGTGTGAACATTACGAATCTTCCGTTCAATCCAACTTGTCGTCGGCTACGCCATGCCATGCCACACCGTGTCATTCCCGTCTAGATATATCTCACTGTAAACGGAGGTAGACAACATTCTTACCCCATGTACAGTGCGTAGGTATAGGTATATATACCTACATAGGTAGCTACATATAATATATCTGTAAAGGTAGTGAGAGTGAAGACATGCAGACGTTTGCCTGGAAGTTAACTTTAGCGTTAAAGCTAACTTTGCCGTATTTCAAGCAGACCATATCAATTCACTTACTTCTCTATCTCTTGTCTCGTTCCTAATGCTGAATGCCGAAAGACATTTTCCTGCACTCTGGAATTTAATTTCCGCCCCTCCTTTGGACAGAAATTGCATCGAATTCCATGTTGCATCACAATAGTCAAAGCCACCTCCTGTGTCTTCCAGGCTCCCGTGTATTTGTCATCAACGTCTATTCGTCCGGTCTTCAGTGTGTAGGCAAAGGGAGTGCTAGTATCAAGGTACCTATGTATGTACCTACGTAAGTTTCATCACAACTCCTCGACTTCTCCACTTCCCCCCACTACACTACACCGCACCACATCACCGCATTTCACCACATTACCTACATTACATTACATTACATTACGTTACGTTACGTTACGTTGAATACCAGCCACTATACATAGTATAAAGGAACAAGTTGACGACCATTCAATGCACTAACTATGTAAGGACACAGACCAGCCTTGCTTATTTGGCTTTGGCTTTGGCTTTGACGCACATCCGGCAAAAGGTGAAATCTACCTCCAAGTATTTGATCGCAATTCCAAAATCTGAACAGTGGCTGTAATGTGATGTGCGTAGACCAGATTACTCAGTGCGTATACAGAATTCAGAATTGAGAATGTCTGTATCCACATCCACATCCTTACCAGATCCACCATACACAGCAGCAGTGTTCATTTATTCTCATTGTTCCTTTGAACTTGCCAGAATAAATAATAAATTAGAGCGGCTGTGTAGGTTTGCACTACAATATTGTTGTTGATTGTAGGGAGAAGTTCTGCGGTATTCGACTTAGATTTACTATAATACTATTAGAGATACGTAATCACAGGGTGACTTTCTTTTTCATGATGCATTTCATTCTTGAGGAGGTCTTCGTGTGGAAAACTGGTTGTTTTCCATGTAGGTATTTCTACCGAAACTTTTGAGACTAGGGGCTGCTACTATGTATATGGAGGCACTAAAGCTACTCTCTCTCTCTGTCTCTCTCTCTCTCTCTCTACAACCATTAATACTGTGTGGGGTTAGAATTAGAATGGAACAGTGTGGTGTGGGGAGACGAGTTTGGAAGCTACGTAATTTTTATATTTACATAAAATCTTTTATCTCAGACCTACGCGTGAGTTTCCGTCGGCTCCCATTCCCATCTACCTACCTATTCTTTTAAGGTATTTAATAGGCTCTATTGTTTCCTGCCTCTGGGGATTCCCGAATGCTCAATCCAGACTCGCCGAAAGTTGAAAAGAATTAAATAAAAATTAGCATATAACCAAGACAAGCCTTTGAAGTTGTATTCCTTCATGGACTGGAAAACCTCCTCTGGTAATTTTCAACTTCTTTTCATTCTACCCCTGAAAACTTCATAGCCTTAATGACATTCAGGTGTAGTTTTATACTTCGTAACCATTACCAAAATATCTCCATCTCGGGTTTATAGTTGAGGATAAAAATGTCAGTCATGTTGCATGGAGGGCTCTTTCTTAAAATTTACTTCTGCGGCCTCAAAGTCATTCATTATTAATTTCATGAATGATTCATCCTTCTCTTGCCCATCTTTGACTTTGACTTTCCTTTGAGGTAAAGTTATGTATTGCTCTACAGTCTACGGTATCCAAAGGTCAATGTCAACTTCTACGTAATTAATCCTTGAATAAATAATGGAACAAAAAGTGCAAGGTGCAGGTTCCATGCTTCCAGTAGCAACTACATACAATCAAATTCCAATTACGTATTTACGCAGTTCTTATAAAACTAGGTTGAAATTTTGGCAATAGGAATTCAAATAAAAAATTCAAAAAAGGATGATTTAATAATTTTGCTACAACCGAGGACTAGGGGTAGACTAGACTGCTAGACACTGAGTATGATTTATAGGCACATGCCAGACAATCATAATTTGGGACTATAGAAAACTTGACACTGAGTTTACATACAAAACTACATTAAACATTTTACAACGGCACTAAGCAGTTTTTATTGTCTTAGGTCAAGCTATAATGAAGCATGGTATGAACACAGTTATGTATATATGTGCATCAGATTTTCTTCAACTGTTGCTTGGATTCATAAATTATTGTTATTGCTAACCCTAACTGAAAATGAATACCTGGTTTACCGTGGAGTGGTCGTGGTCGGGTACGCGGAGTGGAGCAGAGCAGAGCAGAGCAGATGTGAGCTGTCTGTCAGCCGCCAAAGGAGCAGAAAAATGAATTATTATTCTGCTAAAGTGTCATTAAATATGTGTACAGCCAAACTACTTGGAAAACATTCTACTCGGAAAGTCCCTTTATCTACTTTTGGTGTAAATGAAACAAAACACACCTGAAGGCTTGAAATACTGGTGAATTTCTGCCATAAATTACCTTACATATTATTTGTTCCGCTTACTGGAAACTTTACTCCCACTTTACTCGGTGTCATTTCTCTTACTCTAGTCCTACAGTACTAATTCATTTCATCTGGAAAATAGTACGACTCAAACTTTTGACTTACCTAGGCATATACATATATGCACATACAAAATCAGGAGGGGAAAATAAATATGTATCTTACACACATACATCATCGTCGAAGATGCATTCAAAAGTTAACAACTTCGGTAGCTTCCTTCAACAGTTGTTGTTAACTTTTGCACCTCCGGTAGTACCATATTTTTCAACTAAGTTCTGCCGTTCTTTGGCTAGTTCCCTTTCTAGCCACAAGCTTCCGTCTGCTCAATTTATCATAGTCAAGTATTGTACATACGTATGAACCTAGAAGTCAAGTTGCGACAAAATCAAATCCTGTAGACCAAGTCCTTGTGTGTTGTGACGATTCTACTCTACTTAAATAAGACATAAATAATACCATGTTATACGAGATTGTAGGGAATGCTTTATACGATTGTAAACCCTTTCTCTGATTACCCTACAAGTACTGCCGTTTATTTTAAAAATTCCAATTTCATGAAGGATAATAGCTGCTCTTCGGTGAAGATGGAAAACCTCCTGTCAGATTGCATTGAAATTAATTCCTTCCTAGTGCGACGTTTTGTTTTGCTTGCCGGACTGTGCACTTGAACCCAGCAACGCAACAGACGAGGTTAAGGACCTATCATCAGGGTACGCGAATTCCAAAACGATGAACTCGTAATCTGACAGTTTTCCATTTTCACCGAAGAATAATATGTAGGTAGCTGTGAATGTTTGATTGCTCGCACAGCTTTGCGGGTAAAATGTTTGCTGCTTCCACAATGTTTTTATTTATTATTTATTTAATTTGCGATATCCAGAGAATTTACTTGACGGTGAATCAATCATGGTCACGTACCAAAATAACAATTGTACTGACTCGTGGAGATAATGCGTAAAGAAAAGTGAATTTTGTGAGGTAAGGTGGAAATAAACATATACATAGTGAGTGTGTATCGCAAATCGCAATAATACCTTAGTACCTACATAAGGAGCCAAACAAGGTTTCCTTTCGCTCTTTCTCTCCTGGCTTGTTTATTATTTGCTGGATCCTTTGTTTTTCATGTCTATGTCTATGTGTACGCAAATAGAAATAATGGCTCGTGCAATTCATTTGTTTTGAGCTGAGGAAAACTTACAAGTTGGTGTTTTACAACCTCATATCATACCCAGCCAAGGAGCAGTCTTCATTAAGTTCATTGAAATGTTGTTCTGAAATAACACGGGAGAAGCAAGCGGAAGCAATAGCAATACTAATAGTGGGGATATCATATTGTAGTTTACCATGTGCCACACCACAATCGCCAAACCATATATGATTTAACAGCATGTAATTAGAAATAATTTCTGACATTATTACCCACTCTCAGAGTGCAATATTACAACCCTAAAAGCTACTGCTAACTTTCATTTTCCAGGAATTACTTACATCATTTTCCAGTCCTTATCAAAGTGGATCGGTTGGGATTTCAATCTCACACAAATATATTCAAACTCTCTGTGTCTTTCTCTCTATGAACAGTGTTTCGAATCAAAGCCCTTAAATTTCTCTTTATGGAAGCTTCAGTTTAATTGATTTTTAATAGGCGGTTTGTTTCCATGATAGTTAAATATTTTATTCGAACAGAGAATACACCAAACACATTATCCATGGAAG
>JAAXYX010002428.1:0-17566 GCA_036851915.1 Ptenothrix huangshanensis
GATCAACGTAAATGTTTCGACTACGTTAGCGTGGGTGACGAACGGGAGCACAAGTTATCCGCACTGGAGGAAAAGGCCTTAGAGATTGAGCAAGAATTGCAAAATCTTATTGCACGTACTTCAGATGCAGCGGAAAAGACCTACGAAGATTTTTCAAAGATTCATGGTAAAGCTGTCGACAAATCGGCAAATGATCTTCAGGCCTTAGACGTAGAGTCCTTACAGCAGTGGAAAGACGAAGATCGCCACAGTGTGGACCAAGGAAGGCTCACTTTGATTAGAGAGGAAACAAGTAGTTTTGAACAAGGAGAAACTGAGATTTCGGTATCAAGTGGTCCCGATACGAAGGAGGAGGAGGTAGACCAATTGGAACAGATTATATGTCAAACGGAAAGAAGCGTAATTGAAAGTTTACCAGGAGACCTGACATACTCAGAAATCGAGGGACATCCAGTTCAGGAGCACATATTCAAGGCCGCTGAGAAACCTTTGGAATTATCTTTGAAATCGGAAGGCAGCAAACGTAGAAAAGATTCACCTGGTTCTCCATTGTCTCCTCTAGATGGTCGTAAATCTGGTCAAAAGTCGCCAGTTGAATATGAATCTAAAATTCCAATATTAATGAAGGGCAAATCAAGATCGCCTGAACATGCTAAGCCAGGTCAAGGCCTTTCCGATTCCAAACCTTTGTCACTGGAACTTGGCAAGGAAAGAAAAACTTTTAAGGAACCACAACAAAAGNAGATGGTCGTAAATCTGGTCAAAAGTCGCCAGTTGAATATGAATCTAAAATTCCAATATTAATGAAGGGCAAATCAAGATCGCCTGAACATGCTAAGCCAGGTCAAGGCCTTTCCGATTCCAAACCTTTGTCACTGGAACTTGGCAAGGAAAGAAAAACTTTTAAGGAACCACAACAAAAGTCTCCCGAAACGGAAAAGTGGGAGCTTAAGCCCAAATCTCCGGAGCCAGCGAAGCAAGCATCTAAATCACCTGAACCTTTTAAAATTGATTCAAAAATTCCCGTACCTATCAAAAGCGACTCTAGATCGAAATCAACCTCCCCTACTTCCCCACGATTCCCTCCACCAAAATCATTCCCAGAAAGTTTCTCCCCACTGTCCAGATCCCCAGTTTCGTGGGACAATGAAGGAGTTGTGTCTCCTGGACATTCTAGGGCGGAATCAAAGATTCCTGTAAGAAGTGCTACACCCAAGAGTCCATCTCCCCAACTCGACGAATCCAGAAGAGCATCACAGACCAAAACACCAAGTCCTAAGGCAAAATCGGCTTCGCGATCATTCTCACCATCAGAGAAACAGGACACTAAGCGTAAATCTCTTTCATCTACGTCTAAATCAAGTACCCCGGACTCTGAACACCGTAGCATTACATTTTCAGAACTGACATTTTCAACATCAAGCGTGGCTAAGCTTCAACAGGTGGAAACTGACGATACTGTCGATAAATTGAAAGCCCATGTAACCAGCCAGTTAAACATAGAAATATCGGCCGAATTTGAGAAACAAAAGGAGCAGGGCTTGGAAGCTTCAGCTCAAACAACTTCTGGCCAAATTTCTGGACAAACTGCCCAGGTGAAGAAAGAGACACCCACCGCAGAGGAACTAATTACTGCAGTAGAGAAAATACAATCAGTAACTCAAGGAGTTTCCAGCGAAAGCTGGTCACCATCGTTGGACACTCCCGCGTCAAAGAGCGATAGTCCTGCTCACACAGATATCATCTCTCCGACTTTGACATTCAGTCCAGTGGCTACGGAGTATTCTTCTGCCAAAAGCAGAAGCCCTGGGGCAGACGAATCATCTTCCGGGGTGACTGCTAGTCCCGGGTTGGACGAGTATTTTCCTCCAAAGGGTGCCAGCCCAGCAACAAGGTCACCTGGGAGCAACAGTCCCATACCTCCCACAATTTACGATTCTCCCGCAAAGATTTTCGCCGCTGCTGAATTATCATCCTTTAGTAAAGCTGAATCGTCACCAGAAAAGAGTGCAAGTCCAACATTGGGCGAATGTTCTCCTGCAAAAATGGGGTCATCAGTGGCTGAACTACCATCTGAGCATTCCATTGATGAAGTAGTATTGAGGGCAGTTTGCCAACTCCCAGAATTGTCTTCGAAATTGGACTCGGCATTTAAAAATCTGGAAAAATCCCAGCTTAGCACTGGTGGGCCGGAACTTCAGAAGGCGGAGAGCTTAATAACTACAATTGCATTTGAAACAATTGAAAGCATCGAGGACGTTGAAGCTTTTGAACCCTCTCATCTAATAAAATTTCAAACTGTCAAAATAACTGAGGCACAACCTGTGCAGGCTGTTGACGACTGGCAGAAAGGTGACAGAGGCGAAGCCGGCGGAGAGGTGGTGATCAAGCAATCCGAAGTATCTAATGTGTCCACGACTTTGACACCTTCCTTGCTACGTAGGGCAAGTGTGTCCACAATTCCTGAGGAGGGGCAAAGTACTCAGTTAGGCTTCTCACCTTGTTTGGGTGAAAGCGGGCTTTCGTATAGCAGTTCCAGCTCAGTTGTAACTATCATTGGAAACCTGAGCGACGATGGAAGTTTAAATTCTTTGTCTGCCCAGCCTTTTGTTCCAAGGAGTGAAGACAAGTCCGAACAGAAGTCAGAGCCTGCTGGCAGCAAAGATGCGGTTCAGCCCGCTGAAGATGAAGTTGTAGCCGAACAAGCTGCAACTTCAACCGAAGAACAGTTTGATGTACAGAATAGTCCCATCAAAACTACATGCGATCCTGTGAAGGAAGAAGTACTCATAATGGAGAGAGTGGAGAGGAAGAAACCTGGCCAGCTCATAAGCGATGTGGACAAATTAGTGGACGAGGCGAGGGAAGCTGCTTCGCAGCTCAAGAGAGAGGTGAAAATGCTTCGGCCCGATCTGACCCCGACACCCACAGATCAGGTCATGACTCCTGTTCTCAAAGCTATGCTTGGTTTGCTTGATCTAGATGATGATAAGCTAGAAACTGTAATTGAAGAGGACAAGATTTCCGATACTGTCAGCCCCAAAAAGTCTGGTTCGGTAGCTGCTGCTGAAATAAAGACGGAATCAGTCTCTCACTTGGCTACAATGGAAATAATGTCTATCGGTGGTCCAGATTCCGCTGAGTACATTTCTGTTACAGAGCAAGAAGTTGACATCGATCAAACTTTAGTCGTTCGAGACGTGGTTGAAGTTGTCAAGGAGGCTAAACAAGAGATAAAGACGAAGAAATTAGAAGTATCGGATGAGACACTTACACTTGACTTGAAATCCACTTTAAAGAAGGATGACACAGCTGTAAAACAGACGGTCAGTCCTGTGAAATTAGAACCTTCCGAAATTAAGGGGGACGAAGGGAAAGAAAGAATGACACAGGTTCCGTCTGAAACAAAAACGGAGAAATCTTCTGGAAAACCGAAACTTAGCTTCAAGCAAGAGATTCAATTCCAGGAATACACGCGAACACCACGAGTGTCGCAGCAAGACCCAACGTCCCCACCAACTATGACTAAATTCAAAATTGTGACTCCTGTTCGGACACCAACAGGTGAGGAATCATTCCTAACTCGAGAAGGAGATGAGCTGGTCCATGAAATTAAAGTTTCATTCGAGTCCGGCGAGTCGGAAGCAAGGCAGCGTGTATCGCCAATCCTAGAGCGCAGATTTGTGCAGTTGGAAAAGATAGGGAAGGAAACGTGTGATGTGGATTTCAAGGAAATTGACACCAGGAACACGGAGTCGGATGAAGAGAGTACGTACGAAGTTGAGAAAGTAGTAGGAAAGTCTTTACGAGGAAAAGCATCCGTATCGTCAGAAGCGATAATGGAGCATGGTGAAGAGAAAAGGTCAGGTTCACCCGACATGAGTGAGGTGACTCAGTCATCGACTTGTGCTCCTGAAATTTTCCAAGTTCCGCAACACATTCCAGTCGATGTGTTTGACGGGAGCTTGACGAAGCTAGACATGGAATGTGAAAATGTAAAAGTCCGAAGGTCCTCCGAGCAGGAAAGCCCTAAAGGCATGGACAATAGAATGGAAGTGGAAGCACAACATCCGCCGCAAGTAGAGCTTTACGACCACCAAGCTGAAGTAGTTCAGTTTGATGAGTCGCTCCGCCGCTTGAGCGAAACTAGCATCGACACAGCTAGTAGAAAATCACATGGAGCGAAGAAACATTTCGGACCAACTAAGCTTATGGGCAAAAAACATCGGTCTGTATATTCTATGCCCGACTTAGAGTATCAGATTCAATACCCAGTCATTCCTCGACCACAGTCTGCACCTGCTATTATTACGTCAGAGGTATTTGTAAAAACTCTCGATTTCATCTACTCGCAACAAGGTGACATGCAAGAATTTTCTTTTGCTGGCTCATATCCGGAAAGTGGAACCCGCATTAAAACCTTCTCCGAATCTTCCACCTCGCCGACCTCACACTTTGCCAACGTTCCGTCGGATAAAACTGATGTATCTGGGCTGAGTGCGGACACCAGATCAATTTCCACTTCGCCCGCTTCAGGAATACATTCATCTCCCTCGCCCACTGCAAGCTCATCTTCGAGTCACCAGAGCGCCAATAATAATTTAGCCGTTATCTCCGAACCTCAGCCTGACAACGAGTCCTTCTCAGATTCCTCGGGAGCTGCTTCAACCTCCACACAAGACTTTTTACTCACCGATGGCTCTCCAATGACGTGCGCTTCCGTGTCATCGACCAAATATTCGTCTCCTTCTCGCGTTGATTCCCCAAAGAGTAAGTCCGTGTCTGTTTCCCCACAGGGAATCGACTCACCCGTCAAATACGCTTCAAAATCGCAAGACTCGTCATGCAGCTCGCCGTACATGACGGCCAGAGCCTCCGTATCTCCTACATCAGCAGTCTCTGCCTTGACACCAGCAACTGGAACACCCCCATCAGCACACTCCAGTAGCCGCATCTCTTCTCCTGGGTCCTCTGCATCTTCGAAATCGGGTTCAGGATTGACAAGTAAGAGTGTGTCTGTTGAGTCAGGTAGCGGTAGCACCAGTAAGCGATCCTCAAGATCCACGTCTGAAACGTCATCAAAGTCCTCTACATCTAGAACTAGTCGTAGCAAGACCTCGACCACAAGCGGGACTTCGGTTCCATCAGCAAAGGCTTCACGATCCGGCTCGAGTTCCGTTTCGACAGATGAGGTCGTAGTTGTTGGTCAGTCTCTGTCACACTCTACATCCGGTTCCGAAGCCCAGTCACGATCTTCGTGTGCCTCTTCGCCCATTTCTATCTCAAACGAGTCTCAATCGTCAGAGTCAACTGAATTGCAGGTGACCCGATTGTCACCTCCCATTCGAGAGTTACCTGGGCATTTTGAATATCCCTCTGTGGTTGAAAGTCTCTCACCTTTCATCCAGTTCAGTTTCTCCGTGAAAGGTAATGTTACATGCTATAAATATAACTATTTTCCATACATGATTACTATACTTTATATTGGTCATTGGTATTGTGAGTACACTCTCCGAAATGAACCCATCTCTTACTTATCTTACATGAGTAAGAGGTTTACAATCCAGGATTATCTTTTTCGTTGATAAGATGATGAGTAAGAGATGAGTTAGAGATGAGTTAAGATAAGTAAAGACGAGTACCAGGTAAGTAAGAGATGTCTTCAAAATCATCTCGAGATGAGTTGCCAAACTTTTGCTAACTCACTACTGGATGATTTTAAAGACATCTCTTACTTATCTGTTACTTATGTTAACTCATCTTAACTCATCTATAACTCATGTCTTACTCATCTCTTACTCATCTTATCAACGAAAAAGATAATCCTGGATTGTAAATCTCTTACTCATCTTAGATGAGTGGGTTCATTTCGGATAGTGTACTTAGGGGATGAAGGATATACGTAATGTAAACAGCTAAATGTAAGAATGGAACTTGAAATGGATTCACAATTAGAATAGCTTTATTTACATGGTAATTGTAGAGGTAATGTAGTGATAGAAACAAGTATATTTACTGTCGTGTGGTATGATTCGGGATGCACTGCGCAGGGTATGGCAAAGGTAGTGCAATGTCGCTGGCTTAATGACTTTATTTTATTTTTATCTTCCTTCGAACTTTCAGTTTGTTGGTGTTTCACAATGTCATTACTTTCAAATTAATTGTCTACAATCCACTCATTACATTCATTGACGTTCCATATCTTTACTGCAAACTCCTTGCGATTGTTTGTCGTTTTCATTTCTCCATTTTTAATTCTCAGTGTTTTTTATTTGGTTGCTACTTTTAAATTTTGAGCGTGTTTTTAGATATGTTACGGTTCAATTGTTTGATCCTCACAAATCCTTTCTCTAGACTACTTGTAAGACTGAGGAAGCAGATTGGGTGTGAATATCTGGGCTTCTCACATCATGCGTATCTGTGAAAAAACGGCTGTAAGTGGTTCGATTACTCGAAACCAAGACGAAGTCATAATTGAGACAGATAATCCCGTAATGCGGGCAGAGTCACCCATAGTGCTCGACGAAGATGAAAGTCAAGTTGTACTTACAGACATTGAGGACTTAGACGAGTTCGCAAACGTAACTTCCGAGCCTCAACCATTTCAGAACACATTGTCTGTTCCCCGAGCTAACAGTAGTAGGGGTCGCAGTAATGAGAATGAGTCTAGTTCTTCAGGTAACGTTCTCGGCAGCGGCGACGATATTCTCACAGACACAGAACTCGTAACTACCGAAAACGAGGATGAGGATGTGGAGGAATTGCCACCGGTGTATGAGGAACAGTTGAACAAGTTTGTTCAAAATTACCAGAGCGAAGCTGAAGGGGATGTTAGTGTTCAGCATAATTCGGGGGAGAAAATGGTAACTTCCAGTGTTTCCCGTAGTAACCTCCCGGTGCCCACAGACGGCGCTGAGGATGAAGTGGTCACAGACACGGAGGAAGTTGAAGGGGAACCGGAAGATGAGGATATACAAGTTGATATTATTGATATGGACACAGCGGGAGCAGGTGCTTTTCTTGTTGAATTTCCTATGATAGACGATAACAGCGGTCTCGTCATGGTGTCCATGTCAGAGAAAATTATTACGGATGACGTTGAAGATGTTGATGACGAAGGAGACCGTGAGGACGAAGGAGCTACAGACATTGAAGAATTAGAAAACGAAGGAGATAATTTGACAAAAGCTGCTAATCAATTGTTTTTGCAAGCAAACAACAAGTCAGGTATGAGAGTACTTACTCCTGAATTAGCCATTGATCCTGTGACGGATGAGGAAAATCTTGATGAGGTTGGCAGTTTTGACCGCTCCGGCCAATCGTTAGACGCTTTAGCAGAACCCAGGCGTTCCATTACGCCGTCTGATTTCGGCGATGAACGACTCTATGAAGATTTGACTGACGAGGAAGATTTGGTCGATGAGACGACATCGTCTAGGAAAGCAAAGCCAGCAGCAGCTACTAGTCTCCTGGCATTAGAGGAAGTAGATGGCTTTGCTACTGATTACGAAGATTTACAGGATTCGGGAGATAATGAAAGTGATCCTGAGGATGCCCAAGAAAGGGCTAATTTGGAAATCGCGTCTGCAGAAGTTGCCGAAAAGATTTTCCAAGAGACGTCTTCAGCAGGATCAACAGAAGTAGTTTACAAAGAGCAAAGCTTTGATAAGGAAATGGAAGAACAGCCTACAGATGACGATGAGATACACTGTGATAGTGTAGATGCCAAACGAATGACCCCAAGACTTGTGTTGTACCAGGCGAAGAACAGTATGCTAGCCGAGTCTGACGACGATGCTAATGATGGCGGCGCGACGGAAACGGAAGACTTGTTTGTAGTGGAAGCTGAGACTTCTTCTACTTCTCACAGAATGCAGGATGCATTTACGGGTGACAGCGATGGAGATACTATCACTTACACTTTGGAGGGAGAAAGCTTTATTGATGCTATTATGGAAGCAATGCATGGATCCATGGAGGTGAATGAGTCCGAAAAGATTGTGGATGCGGCGAGTTCTCAGAGTTATTTGAATGCGGACGTAGATGACGGTGGCTCAACGACAGATGTGGAAGATTTAGATGACACAGCTGCTGAGTCGGTGCGCAAAAATAATTTGAGAAGGCTCTCGCAAAATATAATTGAGGAGCCAGGTGAAGCAGGAAATACTGCAGATAATGACGAATGTGATCAAGTCAAAATTGTAATTAGTCCTGGAAGTCCAGATGTAAGTGGGGCGGGTACTAATGGGATTGCTGCCGGAATTGCAAAAAGACGGGCCAGAAAGAAGCACAGGAAAAATTCCATAGGTTTTTCCATAATTTCAAAAATTCATGATACATGTTTATTTATAATCACCAATCCAATTGATTTCCTTCCTTTTCATCATTTTCTAAATGTGTTTTTTATATTCTCCTTTTGTTTTATATGTGGCATCGAATCATTGGATTCTTCCTCCTGTGATTCCTACATTGTTCATTTTAGCATTATGAATGTTCGTTCAGCTTGAGCTTCGTAGAGCGACGTATGTAATTGAATCAATTAAAGTATTCATACTCTCACTGGGCCATAAGGGAGCTATACATATCCTACGTAACTATGTACTTCCATTACCGATAGAATTGACCCATG
Source organism: Ptenothrix huangshanensis (assembly GCA_036851915.1). Taxonomy (NCBI): domain Eukaryota; kingdom Metazoa; phylum Arthropoda; class Collembola; order Symphypleona; family Dicyrtomidae; genus Ptenothrix; species Ptenothrix huangshanensis. The sequence goes on from JAAXYX010002428.1 coordinate 8,630, forward strand.
TAGTATAATGAGATCGTAAATTGAAACGTGTGTATGTGCGGTATTTAATGATCTGAATGCTACCCCATGAACCTAATTGCTGAGTAGATGTCCTCATTGATTTTCTTTGCAGAACGTGATAGTCTTCAAGCACAATTAGCTGCCGACTCTGCCGAATACCAGTCAGGTAAGGAACAATGACACTCTTTGCAACCTTTTTCGGTTCTGCTCTCTTGTTTTTGCATTTGCATACAAATTGCGTAACTGAATAAGTTTATGTTGTTTGTACGTTTTGTAAACTTGACACCGAAGGACGATTAATCTATTGAAACCGGAATTCCAATTCAAATGTCCGGAATGTCTGATTTTAGTAGCCTGTTTCTATTTTTTCTTATTATATACATATGCAGTGATACTACTTTTCCTCTCAAACCTACTTTCATTCCATTTTTGTAGTAAATTAATTTCTGACTTTATTTCTTTACCTTCGTTTCATTTCATTTCCTATGTTTCTCATATGCTAACTACAGATCACTAACAATTGCATAACGTTATTGTAGCTACTCACTGTACGATGTACACTAGAAAATTTGCTTGACCTCACAACTAATTCATTAACTTGGGCCCTAGTTCACGTTTTAGTTAGTTACACTTAATTATATTGAATTAACTAACATATATATGATTTGCGGATAGATTGGCAAAATCAAATTGGCAACAAATTCGGATATTTTGGCAAAAGTATTTGTTTCGGAATTTTTGGTAATTTGTTAGATTTCGCTTACGGATCGAATACATACAAAGCTCCCTCAATTTTAAACTCCCAAAACTCCCGTGAGTATTCGCATTCCCAATACTCCCAGGGAGTTTAAAATTAGCAGTCCCTACTCATGGAAATCAAATACAAGCAATCGAAAAGGAAGGTCTTGATTCAGTCGTTGTACAGCATGCAATATAATAATTACGATAAATGGGTGGATTCCACGTAGCGCCAATGAAGTTTCTTAAAAATATTTGCCAAGTGGTTTGAGAGCTGAATTAATAATTACCCGTCCAAATCTGCTGCGTATGTAAGTATATATTGCTTTAGGAAAGACTAATGCTAATGAATGCAAATATTTTACTCGTAAGGCAAATTCGGAATCTTTGCAGTATCTTTATTGTAATTCAAGCTCTTGAAATTTTTGGTAAATATTCTGACCACGCTGAAACAAACAACCGCGCACTTATGAATTTGTAAACGCTGCCTCGACTACATTTATTGGAACAAGCTCAAAATCAAGTACCTATGTATTATATACTGTGGATCCAAAAAAAATTAAATCTTTTCGCTTTTTGTACGTTTAATGTGAGACAAATACTTAATTAACTTGTCATTGTAAACGACTAACAACAGCTGACCATGAAAATGATAAATTGCTCAACCTTGGACCAGTAGTCCACTAACAGTAGAATACCACGCAAACTCAACAAATGCATATCTTAGGTTTGTTGTCACATTGTTTTTATTACTTGCCAGTTGATACTATGCTGTAGAAATTACCGTTTTTGCTTTGCCAAAATGTCCTGTTCTGTTTTGCCAAAATATCCGCAGTGCCTCCAACAAATATGGCAATTGTTTTGCCAAAATGGGTTTTGCCTAACTATCCGGACACCCCTATACATATATGAAGGTGAGCAAGAATTTTGTTCCTCCTGACCATATATTTAAATATAAATAAATGCCAATTCATCATCAATTAGGAATCACTTCGGGTTTTGAAATCCAAACGTATTCCGTACTTTCACGTTGCTCGGGAAGCTGTCTTATATTACCCAAATACTACAATCGATTTTGAATTGCTTGTTTCGCTTCTTGCTTTATCGAACTAGAAGTAATGCTCCCCGTACCTACCGTACATCATTCATTTCTTAGATGATTAGAGCGTGAGAGGTTGTGCTTGCTTTCAAATTCACAAATCTCAAAACTTATCGAGATTCTACGCCGATGCAGCCTAACATTGCATTTGAAACGCTTGCGGTGCCTGCATTTATCAAGAAGTACGGACCCAATTGCTTGCAATTAATAACAGGGCCTCGCCAAACTATAACCCACACCAATGTAACTTACGATTAGGACTTTAGAAATACCTTTCGTAATAGAAGCGGATACCGACGACCCTCTTGGTAGGTTTCAATCTCAAGATTACAGTCACCAGTACAATGTACGCCCATGATCTCGTTCAAAGATGGGAAACTAATGACTTCACTGGCTAATAATTACCTACGAATTGCTGTGAGTGATAAGGCCATCTGTAAAGAGTCGACAAAGTGTGTACTTTTGCCCTGCTCTGCTCTCACATTCCGTTTTGTTTCTCTACTTCAGTGTTCTAAGGAACTATTGCATTCTGCCATCCATTCGCAGTGCTTTTTTTACAGCGGATTAACAGCGATGCGATATGGGGTGGGTTATAGTTGGGACGATGAACAAGTTTGTATAATCGACTGTGTGGTGTGACAAAGACAACACCAACTATTTTTTAATGTTGCATGAAGTTTTGCATGATTTGTATCTGGTTTCAAAGCCATGCTAGGGATACCGTTTCACCGTACGGTCGTTCAGTCATAAAATCTTGGCGTCGTACTAAATGTAAGCTGACCTCGTACGGTGCAGCTTAGTGCTTATGGTCTTCTCTTTTCGTTTATTCTTTATACGTGTACCTATATACGTAGACACTAACGAAGATAGCATTACTCAAACGAGCTTCTTGGGATTTTGTTTTCGCTCTTCCCATTTTTTTGTTCTGTTGTGCAGAAAAGAGAAAACCGAATGTGCTGAACAATGTGAAAATCACTTAGACTGAGCCAGTCTTTAGTATTTAATCAGGAGTTCAGTTTAAATGTCACAAGCGCATAGTTTTTAGTATAGTTTGCCCACAACTTCAAATACTCTTGAGTGTAGGAAGGTCTATTGCTAAGTCGAGTTGTTTCATTATCAGTTTTACATGTTTAAGTATTTGAGTAGCTATTAGAACTTTTAAGAGAGCTTAGTATAGTTACCGCAAAACTTCTAATTATAGCCCCAACTACCATAATATTGCCCCTTCTCCCCGGCTATCTTTAGAGGTCGGCTATCTTTTATTTACTTCAATGAATACAGAGCAAAACGATTTTAATTTATTTGCATCTTTATAGCTCAATGTAAATTACGGAAAAATTGATAGCCAAGAAAAATGCCTGAATTGTGGTTTCTCAAGTTCACTGTCAACAATAACAACTTAATTTAGTAGCAGTTCTTCTACTTGTATATCACTACTGTAAATGCGTTTTCATTAAAATTACCCGGATGCATCTCATCTTGACGAGCAAATCAGGGCGGCAGAGATTTCCTTCTTTATAACGCAAGATCTTTGTTCCTTTGTATCAGCAACAATACGAAACCACACACGTTGAACAATATTTTAATTACCGTGGCAAAATTACGGCATTGTGGACAAGAGCATCATATTATACAGACCAAATATGTCACACCGGCTATCTTTGGAGAGCGGTTATCTTTATATTTATTTGTATGATTTCCCCGGCTACCTTTAGAGGCAGGTTATCTTTGGAGGCAGGCTATAATTAGAATTTTTACGGTATATGTGTTGGAAGTGTAGTGATAGTTTATTTATTAGTCTATCGAAAGCTTAGCTTTGCCGATACAGATGTAATGCAGAAACTTTTATTAATACGACTGTGATAGTGAGTTTCCTACAGGTGTAAAAACGATTAATCAAATTGTGCAATATCTAGTGTGGTGAGTTGTGAGTTGATTAAGAAAATTTTATTTGGCATCAGTGTCCACTATAAAGAACTTCGTCGTTCTTTGTTTGGTACCAAAAACGCCTGAAAGACGATTGCTGTTAGTTTAGTCATGTTAGAGCATAAGTAATACCAAAAACAATATTCTTAACTAAGTAAGAATCAACTAGAGATGCCAACGTTAAATTACATCTGCAGGGCACCTACTATTTATTATCCAGTAGATTTAGCACATGAGTTTCCCAATGTTGTAAATTGCTGCTGATTCCATATTTACATCAGTATAGAGAGTTTTCCGCTTTTCGGAGGAAATGATCTTTTTAACGAACGAAATTACTAGGGTTTACTCATTGAAATAAATGGAGTTGCGGAAACAGGCATCAACCTTGCATTCCGTTGAACATAAATTAAAACTAAAAAAGGGATTACGGAAATGAAAGTATATATAGTAAGTTATGTAGAAAGAGTATGTATTGGTGATTCAGTTGCTGATGAACAAGGGCTGCTTGGAATGGTGGTTTCTAGCCATTGTTAGCCAAAATGAGAGGTAGTATGCAAACTATGGGTAGTAGCTATAGACACAGACTTGCAATAGATGAAATTCTAGCTTAGTGTACTACCGTATACAGTAAAATATGTGTGGGCTTGCATAATTTTGTCGACAATGATGCAGAATGAAAAAATGATAAGAATGAACAGTTTGTGCAGTAATTACTAATAGTTAAACATTCCCCTTCCCTTGCACTTGTTTACGGATACAATTTGATGTGATGACAAATATCTTCTAACTAAAAGAACAAGGAGAGAGGAGTAGACTGGGTGGAATAAGTAGTCCAGTTCCCGCTGCAGTATCAACTCCAGTTCCAGCTCTAGTACCAACTCCAATTTTACCTTCAGCTCCAACGCCGGTTTCACCTGTTAATCCAGCAACGGTTTCATCTTCGCCTCCAACACCGGTCTCAATTCCTGTTTCAACTCTAGCTTCAAAACCTATTTTAACTCCAGTTCCAGCATCTGCTTCGACTCCAACTTCTCCTGTAGTTATAAATCCACATCTTCCAGCCGATGATAATGGTAACGATGATAATGAGGATGTTGAAATCAAAGTCCCGTCGCCACCATCTTCCCCACTTCAATCAAAGTCAATGTTTCAACAACAAATGCGTAGTAAAAGTCCAATAGTCTTGTTCGACTCGAACGAGGTGGACGGGGAAGGGAAAGCAAGCCCAATTCATGCAGAAATCAAGTTACTTGTACGAACTACTGAGAACGGCCGAGAGAGCGTTGAGATTAGAAGCTTACGGGAAGTGGTGGTACCTAATACAGTTGCTTCTACTGCTTCTGCTGCTGCTACTGCTGTTTCCACTGCTTCATCTAGTTCGGGCAAATCTCGGTCTTCGTGCTCGTCACCGGAGCTTCCAAGCGATGGACACGGGTCAGATCGAACTGAGTCGCCAGTGCTAACCCAAAGACTGGTGGTTCGGATTCATGAAGGTGATTCTTCCCAACAGTCTTCCTTGAGAGTTTTATTTGAGCCATGAATTTCATCACGGTTGTCTTTTTCCACTACTTGTCTATCCTCCTAACTGCACTATTAGACCAATCAGCAGCCTTTTTTGATGGTTGGAAAGGTTAAAATATTCTAATATTTTGCATGCTCGTGTTTGGAGTTGCGTTTCAATTCTCGATTAATGAGGTTTTATGATACTGTCGTGTTAACTCGGTTTGTTCGTTGATTAGCTGTTTTCAGAATGTATAGACCGGTTTTACTCGGCACTCTGAGAAGAATTTATCATGCGTACGTATTGGCTTTTAAGTGGGAACTTTCGCTTGGTTTTAAAGTAGAATTGATCTAGGGCTTGTTGGCACTAGTATCTGTATGAGCATATGAATACACAGCGTTTGGAGTGGAGTTGACTAGACTTAAATACTAATACATACGTTGCGGGATGCTGGGAATATTGTGTGTCCCTTGTACAGTCGGTTTCAGTGAAATCAATTAACGCAGTAGGTAACATTTGAATGTGACTCCGTTAGAAAAGGAAAAGATTTTTCTCAAGCTTTAAGCAATGTAGTGAGTGAGATGAAGTTTGTCACTTCGTATCTATTTTTCCTTCTTACCGAGTCATGCATATTGCTCTGGCCCATGGCATGTGAATTATCGTCTGCTTTATAGCTCAGTCAAAATTTAAATGGTGCATTGTCACATTTGTATGGTAGATTCGATTCCGCAAGCGTCGGAAACCACTACTGTTACTGGCGGGACAGATAGTCGAGGAAATGACGACGTTGTCATAGAAGAAATTCAGTTTTCTGAATCAGTTCACCCTGCACAAGATGGACGAGGTGAACCTGTTGATGAGATGGGCTTATCGGGATCTTCAGATCCTGAACCATCAGTTCGTTTAGCTTCCTTCGAAGAGTCGGTGAAAGGTCCAGTAAGGGAGAGACTTATTCCAATTGAAAAGGAAGGAGGAGGGATCCTTAGGAACACCGGACGGGGATCAGCAGGCGTTGAAATAACGGAAATTACGGACGATGATGAGACTAATGTAATGGAGGGAATTGCTGAGGATAGTGAGGAAGAAATTATTAGGCCAGATACTCCCCAAGAGAAATTACGAGAGACAGTCAAGGAGCCTGGGAAAGAGAAATTGATTGTGGTAGAGACAACTGTAGTGCAGATACAAGTTGAACCAAAAGCATCTCGAATAGAAATTCCTCTCAGTGTTAGTCCGGACGGTTCAGAAGATGTAGGCAGTGTAGGAGAAGTAGCTGAAAAACTCAATTTTAGTCAAGGAACGGAATCGGAATCTCAAGTTGTTCAAATTTCATCGTCACCACCATCACCCCCACCATCATCCTTTTCAACCTCATCATGTTCTGTGGGGAGAGTCCCGAGCAAAGAAGATGTGGCGGATGAAATTCCCGATCAGGTTGCCCACCAAGTTGCCGATCAAATTACCGATCATTTTCAAAAGGACGACGATGGAGCTTTTTCTGATCTGGAGGAACCTGAGGGTAGGGATTCAGATGCAGAGTTAAGCATAGAATATGATGAACAAGAATTAAATCTAAATGAGAGCACGGATCAGATCGAGGAAAATCGAGTTAGGGAAATGAAGAAGACGGAAGTAGGAAATGCTGTGAATGCTGGAAATGTGGCGAGTGCAGCCTTTGAGAGTCATGATGGTGGTGACGGAATGTGGGTCCCTGAGTTTCCAGCTGAACGAACTGAAGCAGTTAGTCATACGCAGGCAGTGAGCCACGCTGCAAACACCGCTGTCAATGATGTCATTAAAGAAGCTTTGTCCACTCTGAATTCCCAGCATGATCCATCTCTGTCAGTAGTCTCTCCGGTTCCGGTTCAAGAAGAAGTCATCGTTGCCAGCCAAGCGTCCCCTCGTCCTTTGAAACAGCATGTTCGCTTCGAAGGTTTTGACGAAGGAGATGAGGATGATGATGATAATTATGATGACGAGGAAGAAAAGTATAGTAAGAGTTCTAGCTCCAGCATTTCAAGTAGTGTTGAGAATGTCGAAAGTGTTGACCGAAACGTGGCTGATCCGAGTGAGACGAATACAAATACACTTTCAGTAATCACAAGTACCGCGCTCGACATGGCAGACAGCGTCGTCGTCGATGAAGTCAGCGGAAGTAAAGTTCCTATTCAGTCTTCAGTGACAGAGTCTCAGAATTCCGCACAAGACCGACAAGAGCAAAGCATAGTCCCTGGAAACGTGGGATCAACTGACTTTGTAGAACCCAGCATTACCCCTTCTCCCATTCCTTCAGCCGTTATCACCTCTACCACTACTACCACTACCACTACTACCACTACCACCACTACCACAACTACTGCCAAACAACAACGAAAAAATGTCCCGCGCCCTCAGTCTGCTAGCGACTCTGAAGGTCACTCGAATTCGGATGCTGAACTGATCTGACGGAAAATTAAGCGTAAGATGATCATCGTATATTTTGTTGATTTTCCTATTTTCTTCTCTTCTCAAACTGTTTAACGTCTTCTGTCAATAATCCTTTCCTGCGACATGTAGACGTCCTTCGTCCAATGCTCTCGTGCATTTTCCTACAATTTACGACTACTTTAATATCTATCTACCACTGGCCATTTGTGTTTACTTCTTAATCGCGAATTTTCTTCACTAATGCTCCTCTGTTGTTTCGAGCTTCGCTCCGCTTCATCTTGATTGAGTTCCTCTTTTCTACCGCCCATACTATGCAGCACAGATACTCCAGCATACACCTTAACTGGTAACTTATCTACGTCCATTCCATACAGATACATTCGCATCACAAATACACTCTGCAACCAAGACATTTAAAATCGGTCGCAGAATTAACTCAGCTTGCATTTTATTCCGATGCTGTAGTTGGTTGCGAACTCAATTTATTGCGTTGGATAATTATTTTGTTCTCTCAGTCGAATCAAATCGAACTAAATAAGCTGCCTGTTACAACTACGATGTGGCTTCAAGCCTTAATACAACAAATGTGTAGGCTTTTCATTTTACAATTCCCTGGCCGTAGACTTCTTTTCTTCCTCACTTTTCAGCAACTTCATACCTACTGTCCCTGCATGTTACTTGAACTTGACCAGATGAAGTGGCATCGTTCACCTAAGGGACCAATGCCACTTCATCTCTTCAATTCCTACACATTAACAAGTGGTCTGAAGACGACTGTAAAATGAAGTCCCGTGTGAACGACATGAAAGTGTCTTGAGACTTGAGATGTGTGCTATTTGGTTTCTAGGCTCCTAAATTAAGAAAACTCCGATACAGAAAATTTGATTTTACGTCTGCACTTCAGAATACATGCTTCTACGTCGACTACTGTCTCATATTCATATCCCTTGCTCCAGATTTTTCCGATCTACTATTGGTAATTCGTAGTCACAAAGCCGTGCTTTTCAATGATCAGCAGCACTAGCTAAAAAGTGAGTTGAAGAATATTTTTAGAATATAACACGACGACGACGACTAGAGTTTCGGTTGTCAATTTTTCAGACAAGCTGAATCGTTTAACTATGTGTTACTCATTTTTGTGATACGCACGTAGAGAATCCATTCAGATATTTACAGTTAAATAATAATAATTTATTCATTTTGTCGATTTGGCCTCAGCCCATACAACATAAGATATTTACAGTTA
>JAAXYX010002429.1:0-17557 GCA_036851915.1 Ptenothrix huangshanensis
TGACACTGAGTCACACGTCCATCCCGTCTTAATTATATTAATAGTTAGGCAAGGGAAATAATTAACTAACTCAGGAAAGTAGATAACATCTGAGTTTGCACGCCCACTCTTGCAACACCACCTCGTCGGCTGCACTGTAAAAAAGCTTTCAAACTCAGCATGTAATTGAACATGGGAATTAACTTAGCATGGATTTTAGCACGGAAATAAACTTAGAATGCAATTTAACACGGAAATTACCTTAGTATGCAATTTAGTATGGAGATGAACTTAGCATGCAATTTAACATTAGATCTTTTGGGGCAGATTTCCATGGTGGCAGTTGTCTTTCGCGACCCGAAAACGTATGGGTGGCAGTTTTCCTAGTGGCAGTTGTGCTTGTAGCATTTTTCCCAAGTGGCAGTTGTGGGGATGGCAGTTAGCCGGCAGAATGTCTAAGAGTCGGAATCTCGGAATCCAGAAGAGGCTAAGAATTATTCCAACAATTATCTCATTTCAACTCCAGGATGTAAATCACCCCGTACAAAGCTAATGATCAAAGGAATTAAAATGAAAAAGCTAATTTGGCCAAATTGCAAAAATGTGGAAGTACATTGTAAAACTTGAATTGGTGAATGAAGGTGAAACTAACCAGTATTTTTTATAGTTTACAATTTACAGCTCATATGTAATCATGTGTAACTATAAGTTTTGTGTAGTTTGTATTTTTATACTGAAAGTTCTGTCGACGATGTAACTATACTTTGTGGCGGTTGCGTTGCTGTTCCCCTTATTCTTTCTTATCGTTAGTTCGTTAGTGATGGAGCTACATTTCAGATGTCAACAATTGATACATCCATCCAGCAAAAAATTTTATTCCAGCTTTTAATCATTGTTTAAACAACTTGTCTACTAATTTTCGTTTTGTGTTTCTAGCTACGATTCTATTATTTATGTAATCATAAATTAATTGACCTTTTATTTTGCGACATACAGGTGCAATCATCCCTGATTGGTGGTGGCCGGATATAGTAGGTAATTATTGCAGGTACAAAAAGACCAGGACCAAGACTATGCTATAGCTTAATTATATTGACACTGGTTATAAAGCAATATGAAAATTAAGCTAGGCAACTGAATACTGAAGGTATGTATAAGGGTAATTACTTGTACAGGAATCAAACAAATTCAGGTAGTTGTCGTCATTGTCATCGATGATCGATTCTTGCCTGTCAGATTTTCAGTAGTTGTCACCATCGGCTGACACAATGACAGCGACAATAAATGATAAGGATAATAATAGCACGACTGCGTTGACAATGACAACACATAAGCGATGGACTGGGCAATTGGACACTCAGCTTTTAAATGGAAATGGAGATATGGAAATTGACTTGGTTTAATAGTGACTAGTGACACGTGAAATATTTTCATGACTTAATGATTCATAACGAGTAGTGGCTTTTTGCACTATACGCAGTCTTCCAGAAGCGTATTTTTAAACTCTTTACTCAAATATGTATTATTCGATATGAATATGTAATAAAACGTCTATTGAGAACGAAGTAGTCCCAGAATCTCGGCAAAAGATTGAAATTACAGATCTGAATGGATAAGACTTTTTCTTTCATTGAAATTGAAATCATTCAAAATCACGTATGTACATACTACATAATAGAGCTAAAGGCTAAAAGTAGAAAAGAACTTGAAAAGGATAAGCTGTTTTTGTGTACCACAAGATAGCGTTGGATTCCATGAATCACGAACTGTTGTTACTCACAAATATCAAAAGCCATTTTTAGTTGATCACGGTTCAAAAATGTCTATATAGAACGTTGCAACAATATCAAAATACGTAAATACATCGTTTTAGACTTTTTCAAAGCATGTGCATATGTACAACGAGCGTTACTTTTTTTAAACATGTGCGTAGAATGAATGTTTTAGAATTTTCCAAAAGCGCATAAAATGCTTCGTAATTTTCCAAGAGATGTACATAGAAAGTTTTAGACGTAAACATCACGCTTTCAAAAATATTTAAAGGACCCTGATCAAGCGATTAGTCACTATTAGTATTAATAGCACTACAAACATCCTTTTAAAGCCTGATAAATATGTCCTTTTTCACAGAAGTGAATTTTGCACGCATAATTCTTCTATTTCTATTGTGGTAGATTCATAATTAGAATCTATCGATCGTCTCTAACAACATGAGCCCGGTCCTTGAAGCTCATAATGGTATAGAACTGATGCTACTAATAGAAAGTGAGTGGAGAATTGATGGAGAATGGAGAAAGTAACTGGAATGGAAAGAATGGTGGGTGCTAAAAGAAGTCCCGTGCCGTTTGCATTTGTCTACAATCCCTCTAATGCTCCCTGGAGTCTATACAGTAAAATATAATTATTGCCCACTGCTTTTCCTTGTGCGTCTCCTGTATAGTGATATTAATTTTTGAATTCGAGTCCCTCTAAATGCTGTTCCACCCACAAAGAAATGATGTCATGTCATCAGAGAAAAAGAGAATAAGGGAAGCAGCGCATTAATTAGTCAAGTCACAGGAGTCGGAGTCAGCCAGCGTCAGACCAGACCACGCAAAGGTAAAGCAGAGCACATTCAAAGCGAGCAAAGCCAGCTAAAGCAAAGCCAAGTCAGTCCAAAGTCAAAGTCAAAGTTAATAGGAAAAGCTTTTGAAGAGTAGCAATACTACAGCAAGCGGGCACAATAACAAACGACGACAGCAAATGAAACTTGACACGTGAGTGTTTGTAGGGAAAATTAAGCCAAGGGAAGAATATATAATTATTAAAGAATTAATAGAATCGAACAATAATAAAAACACATAGTCAGTCGTGAAAGGTAAAGGGGTAGAGGAATCAAGTCAAGTAGCAAGGAATAAAGTAATAAAGTAGCGGTAGACAAAAAGCTGCGTTTCCAGAACTGTTGATTGCCGAGTTACTAGTAGACAGTGGACTGCAATTAAATCTAGTCATCATTTACCGACATCGGTGCTTGGCTGGAATATCCCGGATTCAGATTCCATTTCACCCACGACTTCGGGATACACTGCAAACACAAAAAAAATCTCAATCAAACACACGATTACAAACTCCTTTGTTCCGATACTTATGTCCTTTGAAATTCAGATGCTAATTTTATTTCCACTGTGCCAGGCCAGACTGGATCATAATTACGAATTGGCAATCCATAAAATGGAGAAAAAAGGAAATGATTGTGACGTAGCATTGCATTGTGAGATGGAGCTGAGGCTGACATGAATTCTCTCCAAAACGAAAACCGCACAGAAGTCAGGTTTAATATTTAACACAGACTGTGATTAGATTTCCTGTACTTGGTGCATACTTGATAACCTTGCATGTGTGTCTGTGTTGGCTTTGGTTTTGATTCTGACTTTAGCGTGAGTGTCAATTCTTTGATAGCTTTGCTAAAGTTTCTGTTTGTCCATGTGACACCGGCGTTGGTGAAAAGAAATAATAAAACCCCAGTCATAGATAGTTTGTTTGAATCAAAATGATTTTGAAACGAAAACATTGCATGCACTTTGATTTCGATTCGATTCAATTTAGTCCTATTTCTGTACAGCTAATTGTCATTTGATGCATCATAATCATATATCTTGTCTTTATATAAAAGTTTATGATATATAATCATAGTTAAACTACACAGGTACTGCTCAGAGTCTAAATGTAGCCATACATTTAGAATACGAAACCTACCTGTATTTATTTACTTAGGTATTTACCTATGCACGCATCGGTTTTTGTTTCCTTTCCGCTTCGTATTTCATTTCGTCCATATTTGTTTTTCCTTGCGTCATTCGTGATTTGATTTCGGTTTCTATTTTGCTCACTGCCTTAACTTACCTTGTCGACAACATGCAACATGGTAGGTATTAGATTTCTATTCTCCTGCCCACACAGTCTTCCTTCAGTCGGAGTAGACAGCTATAATTATAGACATGGCATTATATATAATGATGACAACGGCTACACTCTAAACACATGTTATCTTGAAGCCAATGCAATGTCATGGGAAATGGCATGGCTTCGCATTGTCGAATACTGAAGCTTATTAATTGCAAATACTTATAGGAACAGGCATCTTTAGGTAGAGGGATGTTTGAAAAATATAATTAGAATCTTAAAGTTGAATAATTAAGTTTAGAATACTACTGCAAGAGTGGTATCGACTTTAGTAGAAGGATATACATACAACTAGCTCATATGACACAGTATTTACAGTGTAGGTGTTAGAAACGGCGAGCAGTGGCAAAATAGAAATGAAATACTTATTATTACATATTGACTATAAATGATGTAGTTGTAATATACATAAGCATCCTAGAAAGTGACAAAGGCAAAGACAAAGAGGAAGAGAAGAGAAGAGAGGAAAAAAGACAATAAATGTCGACTAGAGACTCGGACTACTACGGTGCAGTCTATATACCCGAGTATCATATTTGATAGTAATTAAAAGGAAAGAGTGTACGGAGGAAAGGTACCCTGATACTTTTGCCATTTGCCACGGCCACGGCCACGATACTCATGGTAGTTAGTGTAAGTGGCAATGCATTGAGTTGAGTATTAATGTGAAGGCTGAAATTGAAAGAATACATACATAGGTAGATGGACTTTTGATTTGGACTGAGGATGAATGTAACATAGACATTACATAATGGCCAAGTGTATGTGGGCCAGACTAAGCCAAGCCCCGCAGGAAGCTTGGAGGACGGGAGGCAGGAAGAATGACTGGAGAATACGACGGTGCTAATTGAAAATGAAGGATTAGGAAGCAGTAGAAAATTAAAGATTAACCTTCATAAAAGATACGATGCGATGGAATCAAAGATATTCAATCAATGAAACGAAACTCACTGCTAAACTACAGAGTGAGAAAGACAGACGGAGGTAACAACACAAAACTAGTGGCTGTAAGAACACTTATGTTCTACAATATGCTGATAAATACTGTAGTTTTTAGGACATCACATAACGTTACGTCATCACATCGTCCCATCCTAATCTCCGATTCAAAGGGTAATGAAATGAAAATGAAATGAAAGCATAAATGGGACTTGAGATGAAGGAAGCGAAACCTTAGAAAAAGGTTCTCAATTCATCAGCAACGTCATCGTCACATCGTATTTCGTATGCTATATCGCCGTCGTCATCGCCTATGGCACAGCACCACACCTTCTGCAACTTCTGCTGGAAATCACAACACAGAAGAGAAAAATAAAAAATATAATATAATTAACATGTAGTCATATGTAAGGTAATTATGATTATAGTATGTATTTCAAACGATTCATCAAAAATGTGCTTAGCTACAGTTATGTCGTAGCGAAAGTGATTCAGACTGTCGCCTATATACATAGTATAAAAAATAGGTGACACTATTATTATAATAGTAGCCTTGAATTTTCGATTATTATGATTATTTCGATGAATTATTTATTATTATTGTAATTGTACTAGATCTAAGAATTTTTCGTAGCACTCTGCCTATGTAAACGAAGAAGGTAATTATAATTATTTTGTCGTCCCTTCAGTTGAACATATACTAGAGCCATTTGTAGTTTATTCAATAATGTTACTAATTAATGTCTGTAATATTTGAAATTCTAATAATTGTTAATCGATTACTTCATCATTGTATCTGGTTATAGAATTCTTTCTATTTTACATTTGCTTTCCCGGCAATAAGTCATTTTATTATTAACATCGGTATTATACGGTAAGATTTTCCATAACCAGTCGTGGTGGTAATTCAAGCACCATAATCACGTAGCATTCACTGATTTGATGACGGGTAAACCACAAGGCATCTTCCTTTGTTTGTAGATACTTGTTCTTTGTAAGTATTCAATTATTACTAATACAATATGACATATGCCGAGGATGCAAACATTCCCGTTATAGCTAAGTAGCTAAGTACTCAAGGCCCCTATAATTAATTGGTTATCTATACAAAAAGAAACTATACTACCTAACGATAAGAGTGAGTAACTACGTAGGAATTCAAAAACATTGGAGTCCACTCTTTTAAATTAAATGTATACAGACATGCTTACTAATACAAAAATAGGAATAAGAACAACGATCTCCTTATCTCGAACCGCATCTTCATATCAATTGAAAGGTTCATCAAAGCAAAGTAAATTCGGAGAAAAATAAGAATCATAAGAGCTATTCCTGTGAATCTCATTGTGACAAGTCGGGTGACGATGATGATGTCGATATGAAAGCCAATGACGCTGGTTGGTTGACGATTGGGCTAGGTGAGCGCGGACTGAAGAATAATAAAATATTAGTATTATTATTACTACATATATATGCAATTCCTAAATACGGTATTAACTGATAATACAGTATACACAGTATATAATAATAATACAATACGTGTACTTTAAGATATGGTCGCACCGGCCTCACCTTCTATTTGATCATGTCACCTCACCGGGTGTTTTATTTTCATTTTATGATTCTAATTGAGTGTACAATACACCACAATGACGATTATCCTTTTTTCACATGAACTTCTGTTTTGACAAGGTAGACAGGCAGAGGAGTATAGAGATAGAGGAGAGGATGCCAGCAAAGGAAACCAAGAGTTGGCGGTCGAACCGCATCGAGTTGAATGGAATGACTAAGTAAGTTTAAATTCGAATGGGATGTTTAGTCTTTGCTGTATAGTCCCCTATAATTATTATCATTATTTCTATTACTATTATCGTCATATTCATCTTCATCTTCCTCATCATTACCATCGCCCTTTCAATTTTATTCTATACAAACTTATTGTAACCTGAGTAAATTCCACTGTTTCACATCATCGCCATCCTGTACGGATAAACGAAAAGGACAAGGACAGCACAATAAAAGAACTGCCAACAAGAAACTAGCACATGGACCAGCACCACCAACATCACCACAACCAGCACCTACAAACCCATCCAATAAAAAACGAAAGTTCTGTCAAAATGTTTCAATTGAAATTACCCATGAATGAATTGCTAGTTGTTTCTTTCTCCAGTACATAGTCGTAGAATTCCACGTACCTAATTGTTAAAAGTACACCAGATAAGCGCTACACATACATCATAAACCGTGCTTCCAGTTAGCTGTTACCTATGTATATGTTCATTCTTATTTCTACTGCCATTCTCTTCGCGGTCTAAATGCAAAAGCGTAGTTTCCTTTTACATTTTTTAAAGAGGGCCTACATTATATTACGTGGAATCCTACTTCTGACAAGTCTGATCTGAAGGTCTGCATGTTTGGGAAATGGATAATGTAGAAATAATTAGTTTGAGTAATCATTTCCCTTGACACTAACAAACTAAACCAAGTCAAGCCACCTGGTTCCTTACTTGCGGGTTTTCTGCTTGGTTCTTGGTTCATCATACAAGCCCTCACCTGCAATATTTACCAGCTCACAGTAGACATTCTAAAAAGTAGCTCCCTCAAATACGCATACTATCTGCTTGATCTTTTTTAAATTTACTATGTACCTACAACTCTACTCTTGATTTTGGTGTGATGTTGGACTTCGATTTCTATTCCACGTTCATCTTCCACGTTACAAAACTAACAAGGTTTTGGGACGAGCTAATAAATTAATAATGATGACGATGACGATGTGATGTGATGATGAGTCACACTTTTATAATTATTACACATCACAATTTCACAAAACTATTTTTCATCATTTCAGACCTCCATGTCAAAAGGCTTCGGTATTTAAATTCAATCATTCTAATATTTTTAGTGTAACGTTTCTTCTTTTAAACACATGTTCACATTTCATTTCAATGCTATGACTCCATATAATTAATAGATTTTTTTCGCTTTTCTTCCAGCGAGGGCTGCATATGCAACATGCAAAGCAATGGTTTGAAAATTTGAACAATAAATGGCACTTAACACTTTTTAAAGAGTGTACATATTATCTGCAAACGTGTAATATGTCATGCATATTTCCGACTAAATCGATGCTGACTGCCGACGAAGTGTACATACATTGCTTTCGCACTGGAGAGACCTTATAAGACACTGGAGAGGCCTGGGAAATACTGGATATATTGGTTGTAGGGGCAGTCACAGGCGTTTCAGTCATTGACAATTTAAATTTAAATAGATGACAATTCAGTGATTAGTTCCATCATCACAGTCACAGTTGATTGAGGAGTACAAGGAAGCATTCTCGATTTACAAGTGTACAAGCCCTACAGTACGTTGGCTGCGAGCTATTCCATTCCATTGTTTACTCATCATGTTCACGACCTGTCATACAAATACAAATGGCATAAATTATTATTACATTACATTCTCATCACATGAATGTGATGGTAATCGGAAGAATGGAAATTGAAGATACTCGACAGTCGACACTACCAACGACAACGACTCAATTGACCATCATCTTTCGTCAGCATCCAAATCAAAATCAATTCTTAACCCAAGCCGATGCCAAGCCCTCTGGTCTGGACTCCCCCTGCTTATTCTTCAGTTCACGTTCCTGTTCCTACATTCCATATATCACTGTGTCTGGAATTAGGTACATGAGTTCTTGTCGAAAGATATAGGTACATATAGGTACTTGCCAAGTAGATGACGAGGAACGACGACAAATTCAAACACAAATGCAAGGCCATCGACAACGACAGCACACATGATTTTTGCGAATCCGATTCACAGAACCAGAATGTCAGACTGAACAGGACAAAAGATATGAATCATTAAAAAATGTTTTAATTGTATAGGTATATATACAGCGACTGCAGGGAGAAGGTTCCATTCAACCTAATGTTGTGTATGTACCGCGAAGATCAACAACAACAACAATATTTGATTTTAACAACAGCATAGATGAGAACAGTGTGGTGCAGTCATCGTCATTTCGTCAAGTTCTCGGTGTAGAGTATATATTTAGCTGGCTAGGAACGTGACATGACAGGACAACAGCTACAACTTTACAAAGATAACAAGAGACTCCGGTTCTCATGCAACACAATCATTATTTATAGATACGTAAGTTACCTAAGTTATTATTTACTACGTTCCCCTTTTAGTGTATCGCAAGTAAACACTTATTATAGGTTGTAGGGTCGATTTGTTTTCTATGCTCGGATTCGAGGTCCACGTAGATTCTCACATTATAAATATCTAATCGAAATAATTGTCTCCCCTGCTTGCACTTACACGCTCCATCCTCCAAACCCATCCATTTGTCTCATTGTCAGCCTTAGCCCAAGTCGATATTGAGTTTAGTGTAGAGCATAATTAACTCGGAGAGCAATATATACACAGGGACGGACTCGTCAGACTCATCATCACCATGGAAGGACTGCTTAAAAATCCACATCAAATACATGCATATATATACGTCTGTGTATAGGTAGGGAAACCAGGAAGGGGTCGACGTCTGTCGTACTCGTTATCCTTTTAACGACAGCAAGGATGACAGATTTTTACAATCGTATCTTCCTTCATACCTACCTACATGCAAAAGCTGCACTGTGCGGCTGCATCAGGCAAAAATGCAGGGAAGAATAATAAAACGAAAATTATTAAATCTAGAAGATGACTCATAAAATTAAAATTTGGCATAGCACTCACCAGTCGCATACTTGCACTTCCACCTACATACCTACGTGAATTGTGATGTGGTGTGGTGTGTGGTATGTTTCTGCTCCAGTGGGCATTCTTGATTTTCCCCATTTATGTCATCAGTCATCAGTCATCGTCATCGCCCACCGAAATTATGTAAATGCGTCTTTTTTCTCCCATATTTACTTGACGCTCTCGCAGTTTACTGCTCTTGCTAATGCTGTTGTCTGCCACGTCATTGTCATCCTACTTATAGAATAGAGCATTACACGTAGGTACGGATTATTTCATAGACACAACCACTCATTCGAATTAAAGGATTTTCTCTAAATAATATATCAAGGTGTATTTAATGAACAGTAATGCATAATGGATGGACCTTTGTTTCTTTCAGACATTATTATAATTAATGTAATGCGTGTAACCTAATTTGAAATTACCTGATGAGCAGAGCAATTTCGGTTTGTTTCTGTTTATTAAGAATATTAGACAGAAATAGGTACAGGTTTGGATTGTAGAAGCAAACTTTGACGTTGATGAAATGGTGAAAGTTGTTCGTCAGGCCTAATTTTCTTCCCTTCTCCCTCACCCTCCATGTATTAATACATGGCTCCTTGCAACTGTGTACCTTGATAGTTTTCAGTTCGTTTCATTTCATCTTGCTCGCATTAGATTCTTCCATTTCCCCTCAAATGCTCCAATTAGCACTGGTTCCTTCCAGCTTACGATTCCAACTGCGTGTATCTATGGATTCATCTTATATTAAAGATACTAACACAAACTTTTAATCAGTGTACACATTTGGATTAGGTAAGGATCCCTAAAATCCACAAAGCACCTATGCAATAAAGCGCTTGAATATGTTCTACATATAAAGTTGTAGACGAATTGTGGTCATAGTAACACCGACTTGAGAAAAACTTACAAAGTGTCGAACTTTCGTGATGGTTAAACTAGGTAGGTTACACGGTAAAAATTGACTCATCTCGGAGGCCAAAAACCTAATCCATTTTAGTATAAATTAGGAACTCATCTTCACCAACACAGTTTGGGTGCATCTGAAGCTTATCTCAAATTCAATAAAAATACAACTGTGCATCTTAACAGAAGAAATAAAAGGGCATCTCGAGCACATAATTTAGTCCATGATGTATTTTTAATGCATTTAAGAAGGACCCAACCTGCGTTCATGATTGGTCTGTGATTATCTATACTAAAACGGATTAGGCTCTCGGCGTTTTAGATGTCTTTGTTTCTCTTTTAAGATTGCTTAATTTTTACCGTGTACCTGTATATTTTCTGGGTAATTATTAACCCTTAATATGCCTAAAACTTCCTGGTATACAAACATATTCGTATGTACGAATGACGATAAAGTAAAATCGAAAATCGAAATACAAGCAGCACTAACTTGTCCCTAATACTTTACTTACATACATGTGTACCATTTACCATTATTGGAGTTATAATAAAATATGCTTTAGCACTAGAGACTGGAGACAGGGACAGGAAATAGGAGATAAAAGAAGAAAAAGTTGGCGGAAATTAAAAGTTGAGCGATAAAAACGTAGATTTAATTGCATGTACAGCAATTAAGGCGAATGAATAGCTTCGGAATAGTAGGAATGAATCTCTGGCGTGGGCAGTAAGTTGCCATTTGCCATAATCTAATCCAAAGAGGGACGTGATAGCTAGAATTTTCGTAATTACCGAGGTATCGGCATCAACACCGGCATCGACCTGGGCTTCGTTATAATGCCCATTAGTACGCCACCAATATCAGCGTAAACATTACACCATTCTTCATAACACACTTCCACACCTAAATTATCTTACCTTGGGTGTTTACCTGCACATCTAATTTATCTATTAGTCTCTTATAATAAAATTTAATATAATTAGCAAGGCAAGAATGAAAAAGCCTTTCAACTGACTGTAAAACTGATATATGTAGGTATGCATATGGGTTCATTAGCCACGAGACAAGGATTCACAAACCGACAAAGTTATTACTACAGCAAGTAATTCATTGTTGTCACATCATTATCAAGGTGATAACGATGATGATGTTCATGATGATGATGATATGGCCAAGTGCAAAGGATCAGGATTAATAAATAGTCCCATGTATAAACAGGGATGTGGCAGGAAGTTAGAATCATTTGGAGCATTTAGTTAATTATATGATGATGGATACACAAAGTTATTTCTATTTCTACACATTCGCATCGACTCCCTGCTGCATCGGAATCAGAATGGGAATCTGAATCAACAACTCGAGACACATTTTATGGGAAGGTGGAGCTCGAGTTCCATTTAAGTGCAGTAGTTAGTACAATTACATAACAACCCGACACACACTTCCCATCCAAATGCCTCCGTAATTATCATAAAATCCATTGGCATTTGGTTTTTCTTATTATTCTGTGTGAGGTTCAGGTTGAACAGAGAGCAATTTAACACTGCATAACTTACGATCAACTTATAATTAATAGTCGACAAGTATAAACAGAACCATCAGCTAGCGTCTCATTGTCTCACATCACATTCACATCGCTTCGTGTCCTGTCCTTTCGTGATGATCATGTGAAATGTATGACTACTTGCTAGGTATTGTTCAAGCAGTCTAATGCTTATACTGTATACAGTATTTGCTATAGTGCTCTTTTATAGAACCACTAGAACGTTCCGAACCATATGTCGATACCAATGCTTCACCAAAAACCCAACCATGTGCTAGTGAACTCCGACCGAAAACTGAAAACACGAGGAAAAATACAGTGCTGAGCTGGGAGAACAAGACAAGACCTACCAGAATTTTGTACCGGCCGGCTTAAAAAAACTTTTGTCTCTAAGAAATCCACTGGAACCAAAAACTTTCTGAGCCGGCCCTGCCCTATACTTGTAGTTAGGTGTATCTCATTCTTACACATCGTCAATTTTATGTAGAGGATAGGCACATATACATTGGGTCGAAGGAGTTCTAGTTCCAGCGAAGCTGCGAGAGTTGTAATACAAAACTCGGGTAATACTGTTCGCAGTTGTTGATTTGGTTCAGTTACTTTTATTACGTTTCCTTCTCTTCTTGAAGGAGCTGGGCTTTTGCTGGAATAGAAGACGAAAGCATCAAGCAATTTGGATATGTATTACGTGTATTTTCATAGTTACTAGTTAGTTTGATATTCACAAACTAATTGTAAACCAAATAGTTTATTTGCCTCTGCAGGCATAAATACGGTGTACAATCACATAATACATGATAGGCACATATGAAGTTACTATAATTATATTATTTTAGCATTTCAGTCAAGCAATTATACTTCTACGTTTCTGTACTATATATACTGCATATACAAATACAGCCTACTGCCTACTAGAATATAAATGTGAATGGATAGATACCACCCACCAAACCAGTATAGACTACCCTTAACTCAATGCGATGACTTTTACCAACGCCGACATCGTCATCAAGTTTAATTCCGAACTCTTCTTTCCTTTCTTTGAAACAGTTTTTTCTTCCTTTATCTTTCTTATGTGTAATTTTGCTTATTGTCAAACTCATTGAACAAATATATTATGCTAGTTTACAAGAGAGAGACAAAGATATGTAGACATTCAAAAAGAAAGACTGCAAAACGAAAGGCATGAAGATGTGGGACATCTTCGTGTACAATATCTTCTCCTAATGGTTACGGCGAACCCTTTGGTCAATAATGTCAAATTAGGTAAATATTTGAAAACTTATCACTTAAATAAAATTTTGGCACTATTGCCAATTATTTTTGCTAATGGTCATTAGACTCGTTTTGCACAATGCAGTTTTATAACGGCCGTGTGGCCCAACGGATAAGGCGTCGGACTTCGAATCCGAAGATTGTGGGTTCGAGTCCCGTCATGGTCAATCATTTTGCTCGATCCGTGATCGCTTTTCCGGGCACGTAATGCTTCAAGGAGATAAAGGGTCAGGTGTTCTGTTCCAGATATTTTTCATTCCTTAAGTACAACGTCTAATGGCGAATAAATGACTTCTAACGCAGGCAAGGACGGAGACAAAGACCAGAGTTTTTGAGAGCTTCAGTTGATAAAAGTGTTTTCGGTGTTTCACTCGTATTTGTTATTTACTGTGACTTGTAATTCATTCAAAGTACAATTATCCAAGCCCTATACCCTATATGAAATACAGGATTTGCTAGGTGGTATTTCTTTTTTTTGGTAGGATTTTTAATTTGCGGTAATGAATTTCCATGAAACGGTTTCGTTGATTGGCGCAAGCTTTTCAGAGAAACTTACCTCTACTTCTACTGGATCGGAATAAATTATAAATCGATCAACATTTTTAATTATTGATTATTTTTAATTAATCCGATTTAATTTTATTATTATTGCTATTACCATGAAACACATGTATTGTATGTATGTATTATGCATATAGGTACTATATATGTATAGGTGTTATTATTACATGCACGTATGCATGTACAATAAAGCCTCGAATAGGGTCCCCAGAGGACCTTTCCTAAAAGGGTCTCCTAAAAGAAATGAAAAAGGTCTACCTATCCTACAGAGGGTCTCCTACAAGTAGAGAAAATGGTCTACACATCCTAAAAAGGGTCTCATAAAAAAATTGAAAAAGATCTACATATCCTAAAAGATTCCGGCATGAGTCGTCGGGAATCAAATCAAATGCTCAATTCGCCGGCAAAATGCCATTTATGCTCAACTTGTCCTGTCGTGAATCAATTCCTACTGGGAAGCAATGTTTCCACGAGACGTCCCTGTCAACCTAAGCTAATCTTAAATCATTGAACCTCAAGGCTGAATCATGCCTATGAGTAGCTATAACATCCCGACGAATTGAGCCCTAAACGAATATTATTCAACCGACGAGTCGCCTCGTTACCTTCTAAAAAGGATCTCATAAAAATGTGAAAAAAGCCTACCTAAAAAGGACAGCATAAAACATGTGAGAAAGATCTACTTAGGCATTCTAAAATATACTACCTAGTATAAAATAAAGTGTTCGGTGTTGTTACCATGCATGTAATCTATACATTCCTAATTCCTACGTATTCAATTATTTTGTCTCGAAATCATTGCCATTTTAAACCCATAGAGCATCAATTTCATATTTTTTCACAAAAAGGTATTATAATTATATTTTATTAGTGTAAATAGTTCAATAAATATTTATAATTTTTTACAAAATCTTTTTTTTAATAAAACCAAACTTATACATGCATACGAATAATGTAATCCTAGGAGTAATTTAAATGAAGAAATAGGGAGTATTGAAAAATTGCTAGGCACTGTATTTGATAAAATTACGGTGGCCGCAATGATAGTAACGACCCAGCCACGTAGAATGGCATGTCTTATAGCGAAGTGTCTCAATGATGCCCAAAAGTTCCAGGGCCCTTCGCACTCTCATTATGTCCTCAAAATCGTCCTCGTCGTAGGTGAACACACAAATCACGTGCATGTTGTATCCCCCTGTAAAAAAAAGTAGCCAACATCAATTTCAAAGTAATAAAATGGATCGCAAGGAGCTACCAGTATTTCGGGAAGAAATCCGAGAGAATTTCGAATTGCTGTAAATGTTAGATAAATTGTCGGAGTTCGATCAATCGCTGGACTGTCGAGCCCATAAAATGGATATACATGTCCTTTAACATTGGAATTCGTATCCTTAATAACCGCAGGGTCGCAAATAATTGCCAGGTCGGCGAAGGCAAAAGTTATGCAATTGTCTGGGCACTTAATCGAAAATTTACGGTTACTATTTCGATTTTTATGACAATTAATTTTAGCTGTAAAATTTCTAATAAGAGCCCCGGCAGCCCCAGCTAATGGTAATGCTTAAACATAGGATTTGACCCGACTAAACAAAGAGGCAAGATTTAGAGGCCGGCTCTTATTAGACGTTTTATGGTTTTGTTTTCGTTTACAACTAATCAAAGTTTACAGAATAATAAGAAGGAAATATCATCACTTACAATGGGTAGTTGATCGCCGCGTACTGACGGACGAGCTGTAGCCAAGTTCTCCTGCAATTGTGGCTTCTCTGATTATTTTAAACATGCTGTCAATTTCGTCCCAGGGTCGGAAAATCAGCCACTTTCCGTACTTGAAGTCTTTGGGGGCTTTTGGAAGCATATTATTCTCACCGGTTTGATTTGTCACTTCAATCCTGTCATCCACCAGGTTTTCGGACGGAACTATGTACGAATCGAAAGTAGCATCGAAGATTTGCTGGACATACTTGGAATTGTTGCAGTCGCCACAATCGTATTTCTGTTCCTCTTCTGGTTCCAATCTCCTATGCTGGTTCTCTGTAGGCGATACACTTGGGAAGGTTACGGTAGGCGAAGCATATTGAGATTGCGAGTTAATTTCAGCATGGTATTCCATGATAATTCCTTCAAATATTCAAATAGCATTATGTTTTCAATGAAACAAATCAAACACTAACAAACAAATGAACAAATGAATGAGTGTAAAATGTAAAGAAAGGAAGGATAGGTACTAATTATAAGTAATTGTATTTTAAAAATTACCTGGTGTTGGCTGTATTTAGTTTCCTTGTTCTTGGCTCTTGAAAAAGGACTTGTATGTCTTCTGCTGCCGTTCCTTATACTGTAGCCTTTTAGCTGTCCAAGGGCCCTTTTATACCAGCAAGATGTAGCAAAACGTTCAGTTGGCGTTTTCAGTTCCAGGAAATCATTGATCCCTTTCTGTCTTCTAAGTGTTCTAAGTGCTTACTGACGTTTTTAAAGACGTCTTACTTACCAAGTCACCTGAAGTATCTCTGTAGTAGAAGGGCTACCATTCTATCCACAGCAATGACATACATACTTCAAAATTTCTCATCCCAACCCAAGGCTTTGCATGTCCATATGCATGTACCACTGCCCTTTACTCCTGTGGGGGTATACTTTAGGTTCAGAAATAGATGTAAAGTGTCCTTTGCGTCAAGTTCTTCCTTATTGCCGTTGCCCACAACAGTAGAACCTTTTTGTCACCAGCATAAAAAAGACAATTCATGTTTTGAAGGTACTGGTACCTTCAAAAAATGAAGGAAAAATGAAAATGAATTTAACGTTTTGAAGACACCGTTATTCTTAGGTAATACTTATTACCTGCGACATTGAGCTTGAACTCTTGAAATCTTTGTATGCTTTGCATCTCATGTACATAAATAGGAATGTTCTAATCCTTTCCTTTTCTTTAGGGCAGTCGTCACAGTGTAGAATGTACTATTTTCACTACAGACGTACGCCTTATTTGAATTCGCTTTGAAAAGGATACCTATACATTCTAATTGTTTATACCATGCTGATTTAATTTAGCATGAGTTTATTTTCGATTACGATCTCGTATCTGATATATTTTTAGTTATGACATGGTAAGTCTCACCGATTTCTGGTTTCTAGGTCAAGTGCGGTGGTCTTCAATAATAAAAAACGTGAATTGTCGAATTGTGACTCAAGCGTTTCGATCTAGCGTAGCAACTGAACTCTGACTATCACGCTTGGGTTGGTTGTCCCTTAACCTTTTCTAAGTTAATGATCCTTAGAACATCATATGCATATTATAGTCAACATGATAGTGGTGTGGGCGAGGTAAATAACATTGAGTAATTCTCTTGCGTAACAAATTGTCCAGATTTCCAACATAATTTTATGTGTAGCAAATGTTTAGAACGTTTGCCGTTTCCTTTCATGAATTTGAATGTGCTGTTTTATTTCTATCATGAGAGAAAAACATTGGCTTGGCAGTATCATGTAATCATGTCAGATCAAATGTGAGTACAATTTTAATTTATTTGGCGCTTTGTCTTCTTGCATTTTGTAAGAACTCGTGCTGTACTGTTGACTGTTGGCATTCCATTTTCAATAATTATTGTGACAAAATTGCTGGGACTTGGGACTGGTCCTGCACAAGTTAC
>JAAXYX010002430.1:0-17549 GCA_036851915.1 Ptenothrix huangshanensis
AAGTCACCGATTTTGTCAAGTTCCGGATTCCGGATTTCCATACAATGGAATTAAGCTGAGCGAGACTTGTTTTCCTTTTTTCACCAGTCTTCAGAATGTGTCTGCATTCTGCATCCTTCCAGTGTAAAGTATTTTAACCCCAAGTTTTTCTAGGGTTAAACCCTTTTTCACCAAACTTGTTTGTTCAAATGTGTTGCTGTTGCTATGGCTGGCTGTTCCACAAGTTAAGATCTGCTGGACGCTTTCTCATGCACGGATGACCTGCTGGTCTAGTAAGAAAGCTGCAGAATCAAGATCGAGTACCCATGTACTAGTTGGTGTTCACCATATCACCATATAATATGCATACCTTACACCTTACTTTTCTCTACACTAGCAAATTTGCACTATTTTCAACGAACTGTTACTAGCAAATCTCCAATGAATCTCTGCATCTATGGAAATACGATGGAGAATAGTTGAGATGGTTGAATGAACCAAGTAAGTATCTATCTAGATTCTCCAGTCAGTGACGAAGATCGCAAGTAAGTAGTATTGATAAAATGTCAATTCCAGATTTCAACATAATGTATCTACGGATTTGCATTTTGCAACAAGAGGATGAGAGGAGAACAAGTAGAAACAATGAAGGAGAAAATGAGACTGCGAGAAAGTAGTGGATGTAATTGACATGTGAGGCTATTGTTGTTGATTTGATAAAGAGAATGGTATAAAATGCAAGATTGAGATTGAACTGAGCACCCACATCTTTTCCTCCGCTGCGTGCTTCAATATGCTAAGCCGAACCGACAAAAGACTTTGGGATTCCTGGGAGAGAAACAAATTCCAGTGGAAAGGTAAAGCTGGAAAGTTGCTTCTCTCAGAAATCAGCGTGTTGGTGGTACATATAGTGAAGGTGGAAGTGTTGCATTGAAAATTCTGACGAGGTAAGATTTACAGGGTAACTACCTACCTCGATTCGGTTTCGGTACCTGGATCTGGATCAGGATCCGGTGTCTCGAACACAGTACATTCATAGAAGACACGTCCGCATGTTCGGCAGGAATCCAGATTGAGATGGAGACGGAAAGACGACTAGGGACAGCTGGATGGATGGATGAATGGATGGATGACTGTGCGTATGTGTGGCAGACGGTGCTACCGTGAGTGCCATGTGTCGTGTCGGTCGGTGGGTTTCGGTGCATTTGGTGTGAGGATGTAAATTGAATAAACAGAGTATTTGACTTGGTCGTCTCAGATGGTTTCTCCTCTTCCATCCCATTGTATCAGAATAGAATTTGAAGATGCAGTGAGGACGCGAGAGACTGATGCCATGCTGCGGAGCAGGAGAAATGTGGAAGGGAAAGTTGAGAGTCAAGGAGTAAGTGTTGGCTCTTCATTGAAAGAACAGTCAATGCATCTAGATCTAGATCCAGATGAATTCTTTCCTACTCAAGATAAAGAACAAAGGATTTCTCAAGTTTTGGATCATTGCGTATTCTATCAGTACGGTTTCGTCGAGCTTTTTAGCCGCGTATACACTTTCACCTGGAACATCACCGAAACTCATGGGACTTTAGAAACAGACCGACAGCAGGAGGAGTAGTGGAAGCTTTTTCTTTATGCACTCACTCACTCACTCGCAATCCATCTAAAATCATTTATTCAAGTTGAAGAATTCGGAAAAAAGAATTCTAAACTATCATAATGTATTCGCATTCATATATTACATTTATATTCAATTCCACAAACCCTTCCAAAGATGGGCCACATTATATATAACATCATAAAGTACCTACCTATGTACCTACCCACACATGTGCTTCCTGTCGCTGTCGTTGTCGTTGTCGCTCACTTGTAGTGCTCCATTCGGAGATACTTGAGTCAGTTGACTGTATTGGTTTGGTTTGCTTTGGGTTGGTTTCCAACCTATAAATGATGTGCTCCTTCTCGTCTCATATATAGTCATTCATGATACAGATCCGTATTTCAAAAGATCTTTTTTGGGCATCTCTCTCTCTCTCTCTCTCTCTCTTTCGCTCTCTCTCTCTCTCTCTTCCCTTTCTTTTCCTTTCTTTCTTCTTTCTTTCTCTTACCTACGTACTTATGATATGACTTGAGTGAAAGAGTGAAGTGAGAGCACAGGATTTGGTGAAAGAAACGAAAACGTATTTTCTCTTATCCAAAATCCAAAATCGATAAGAGAATCAACGTTTTTTCTCTCCTCACTCACTCCGCTTTCACCAACTTTTTTCGTCGATGACTCTATCGCTCTTTTCCCCACACACCCTCAACCATTTTTTTTAAATGTCAAATATATACAGTGGTAACCTAAGCATTTGGATTAAGCATTAGGATCAAAGTGTACCTATTAAATTAATACGGCCAGGATGGGAGTTTACACGCAACAAATACCTATGCTATTACCACCTACCTACTCAGGTTTGCTCACAATCTCTCGTCATTCCCAAATATACCTAGATGATAATTATAGGCATCCTAATCTTGATATATATTTGTAGCACAGGTACTCAATTAGGTACAAATAAGCGCTTATGATTTCTACATTTAGATATCAGAATCTAGAGCTGACTGCTCACAAATGTAATAATCAATAATTTTTGCTAGTTCCATCTTTGATGTCTCCAAGTGATATAATGCAATAGGGTTTCCAGCTCAGTGACAACCGTCTTGGAAATTGATGTCAACGTCAACATCAGCACCGGACAGATATATACCTTCAATTAGTTACGTGTAACTTAGCACGATCGATTTTTTTCAAGTAGATGAATTTTTTAGTCAAAGTGAAAACCGCTCGTGTTGACTTGGAACTGGAGGAGGTATCCACGAATATTTTACTCCTCGGTACACCATCAACGCATTATACTCTTGACTTCGTAATAAATGGTAACAAGATAGTGGTAAGGATTTCCAGGTTCTTTCATCAACTCCCATGCCAGTCTCACTTGATTCCGTGATTCCAATTCTCAACTCCTATTTCTATGCTTGGTTGAGCTATGCCGTGCGTTTTTCGCTGACCTTGGCATGAATGAAAATTCCCTTCACTTACCTTCCAAATTGGCAACCATCCATTCTGTAGTCGAGAAGAAAACAAGGTGTAGAATCTGTGGATGAAAATTCAGCAGTTTCTTCATTCAAGTGCACTTAATTTCTGTCCCGAATTGTGAAAATGACTAAAGAAAATTCGTACAAGGCGACTCTGCTTTTAAATCTTGAATTACTTTCTAAAAAATAATTAAGTGCATGCTTGTACACTAAAGAAATCACTTGTTTGTTCTAGACAATCCAGAATGATATAACAAGGACAAGATTTGCAATCCGGTGCATATATAAAATGGGAAAAATGTAGCTTTGACTAAGGTTTCCCGTTTAAGTGCACTCATTGTTACCAACTTACAAATTGCCTTATAGGAAGTGCAGTGAGAAATGACGCGATCGTGCATGGAATGAGAAAGGGTAAGCTATTAATACTTTAAACGATATTCAGGGCCAACCTTTCAAAAATGAATTCTGAAACATTCCGCAGCAGTCAATGCCTATCGTTTTGAATTTCTAGAGTGGTTTAGAATGCATTGGAAATGATTAAGCACCGAATCTCAGGAAAGAATTCCAAGATTATGTATATCTTAAAAGATTATGTAATACATTATGCAATGTGAATGCGATTTTGACGGTATCTAATTTCCTTTCTCCGTGTCCATTGATTATTGATTTTCTTTTTTCACCCTCTAAGCTTTTTTAAGTGACGCACGTAGAACAAATAAAACCGTTTCCTTGTAGAAACATATGGTGTAGATGTCTACAGTAGACTCTGTACATGTGACCTATTGAGACCTGTATGAATTATTATTATATTATAATTGTGAAGATCGCACTAAAAATGAATTCAGGTTGAAAATAACACTTGACCACAGTGGAGTGTACATAGTTCTGACATCTGTGCATTCTGTATTATTAAATAGTGAGGTTGATAATACTAGAAGATACAAGGATGCTTTGAATGTCTGTACTGGTCCTGGTGAGACTTTGGGGAAATGTAATTTTCTCAAGTGGACTGCGTTAATGTGGGGTCCTTATCATGATGATCATGAATAAGTAACCCAGGGAGGGAGCGAGTGGTCGGAATAGTGGATGAGATAGCTGGGAAAAGAAAGCCGAGGAGAATCCGATCTTACGATTTGGGAAAGTTGAGGAAATAATAGATACTCGGATCACCCATATAGCGTGAGGATAAGGGTGGAGGAAATAGTAACCGATTTTCTTGATGTGACTCAAGAATACAATACTGTCATTACACACAGATAAGCTCTCCCACAAAAGTCTCTGCGAAATGGAAGCAGATGGATCCTCTTCTGTGAGATGAATCCAGCCTGAGTGTATGAGGCTTCGTGTGAGCACGTCTTGGTGCTTTCCAGTTATGTATGTGCCACAAGACCATCTATTAATGTGGAGTAGATGAGGACTTGGATGGGGACGAGGAGCTTAGAGGATGTGAGCTGATCATAATATAGGCAAATAAGGGAATGCTTGTAGTTTGCGTTTGTACTGTTTGCTAAGGTCTGGTTGCTTTGTTGGTATTGGGAATTTGGAAATCGTGTTGATTCTAGTATGCATACAAGGAAACCTTGTGAATTGTGAAGTCAAAGGCATAAGTACGTGAAGAGCATCCGGTGGAGTTTCTTTCGCTAATCTATCTTATCTCGAAAATCAAATCAAATTCCAATCTCATCTTCATCGTCTTTCGCTTATGGTGGACTTTCTAATGAACACTTTGCCATCCTAGTGTTCCTCCCACAAAAGACAATTCCCATTTCAGATCGTGTTTCTTGTTCCTTCCTCGGAAGGCGTATGAGAAGGATGGAGGAACTTCTCAAACAAAAACACAATCGATCTCTTCTTGTGAGGTTGTGACTAGGAGACTGAACTGAGGGACTGGCTGGTCATGTCAGGATATTTTATGTATATATAATAGTCCGTTCGTTCGGATCACGTTCATCCATCACAGTCTACGTCTACATTGAGAACTCGGAAAATTTAGCTGGCTTTGACATCACACACACGAACCTGCTCATCAGTTTCGAGTCAGCAAATGATTGCTCTTCACTCACGGAAGCGACCGCAATGCCGAAAACAGAGGCTGTAAGTTTCTATAGTCAACTCAGTTTACCCAGTTTCGTCTTCAAACAAAGTGTGCCGTAACGTGCTGCATGGAGCATTTCAATTAATACGCACAACTAAAATAGTGCTTGATCCATTTCTCAATCGAGCCTCGCAAGTCACACAGTTTATACGTAGAATTCCAAATTTTATCGAATGTAACGGGAACCTCCGTTTGACAACACACAGTCACTGATTAAGATAATACATCCAGTCGGAAAATCATGCGTCAGCTCGAGATACAGATTACAGATGGAACAAAATGTAATAAGTGTAAATTAATAACGAACGAGTGGATGATTTATGACTTGACAAAAAATCTTGTAATTACTTTTGCTTTATTTCTGAGCATTATATCTGACCTTGCACATTCTTTGATTTTTTTCCAAAATACGTACAGAGTTAATTTATTATTAAGATAAGATTAAAAGTATAGTAAAACTTGATGGAGAGCTAAATGTCGAGTCGAGATCAAAAACAAAGAAAATATCAAAATTATGAGACACGGCAAGTCTTATGTTGGATGGAATTCGGTACAAACATTACATTAAAATACTGTATACTAATACTTTGTAAAGGCAGTATCGGACGTTCGCTGAACTAATTTAAATAAAGGTAATGAGAAATAGTTTATAAATATATAATAAGTAAATAAACTTCCAGAGTTCGTAGTAGGATATAATTCATGTTTTTTAAAATAACAATATTCTTGACCATTAAAAACAAAGGCGTCCTGGAGTCAAATTATAGAAGTCGGAATGTCGAGACGTAGGATATCGTTCTTATAATTATTATAACCTCATGCAGTCAATTGAGTCGATTGTGTTCAAATTCACAAATGCCTATTTATTCTAAGGTATTTCAAACGAGTATCATCGGTTTCCCAGTAGTAGAAAATACTAAACACTAATCATTTAAGGTAAAAACATGCGGATGTGTTGAGTAAAGATGATGTCTTTCGCCTTCCATTCGTCAAGGGCGCTTGGAGTAGCTGCTTTGACTAACAGTTTTCATATCGTTGGAGCTTTTCCTTTTAAAAAGGAAATGGAACAATTATTACATATTTACTATAAAAATAACAGTAAAGTCACTCTGCGCATTATTTTGTATTATGCAGCAATATACATCTAAAGCAGTACAAATAAACAAAAACACTGTAAAACTAGGTGAACTTTTCGTACTTGTTCATATTGGCTGGAGAGGTGACAGAAGAGTTGGAGAAAAGCCTTTCTGCCTCTTTAACTTTCCGTTCCTTGTCTGATTCGGAAGAACTTTCTGTACCACCGTTTTCACTTTTTACTTTGCTCAACTTGTTGATCCCCTCAATTATTTGTTCTGCACGTTCTCCTTGTGCGATACGACCGAAATAAGGTCCTCCACGTTTTAGAATAGAATCTTCAAATGAATGCATGTGAACTTCGAGTTCACGAAGTTCAGCCTGTCAAAAATCTCAAAACCATAAACATCCTTGGCCAAAATTTTGTACTGGTAAATATAAGCACATTTATAACTGATAGCATAAGACTGGAACACATTAACGTATTAATCATTACAGAAAAACTTACAGATGACAATTTATAATTATAGAAAGAAAAAAATCTAAAATAGATATTGGATATAGTGATCACTTAACGATAACGATTACGTTAAACATACACTGCACTGCGAAAAAGGGCTGGAAGTAGACGTGTAAAATAAACCAAACGTAACAAAATTAAATGCCTACTCACAAAACTAAACCGATATAAAAGAAATCGAACGATCGAAATCAAGGCATTTAAACTTCAAAGTTTCTTTCTTTTTTTCCATTTCTTTTGTTTTCCTTTATTTTTCTTTTGTGTCCGATTCATTTTATGAGTTGAGATGTAATTTGGCGTTTTGGTTATCTGTACACATGATACATGACAGATCTGGCAGGAAGCAAAGCTGGATGACATAAACACAGGTAATTATAGGTAATGTAATTAATTTTGTTACCTCCATTTTTTGGCGTTCGGATACGATGCTTTCAAGATCCTCTCTGGTATTTATAAAAGTCGGTAATTTAAGAACTGGGTTTGAATTGGAATCCATTGCACTTATTTCCAAGGTATGTACAAATACGATCTGAATGAACGTATTAAAGCAGGTCAAGTGTCAGTCTATTAATTCAAAAATGATTGCACACTATTATGAGTAATTTTACTATTTATTATTATTACAGCATAGAACTGCTTTCCCAAAAAATATTATTGTGCAGCATGGGAAAGAGCAAAAATCAATAACAAGCGGTATTCTCCCTTGCACTACACCACCAACCACCACCATACCTACCGTGAACCACTATACTATGGCTACACAAAGAGACTGACAGGGGTTTCCTTTAAATAATAACTGATCGGCGCCAAAGCCACCCTTGCTAGGGCCTCAGGCTCTCCCTTGATGACATGCGATCATAGAATACCATCGCGTCTATTCCTAAGCTAGCTGCAAATACCTTCAAATCAAATGTTTATGTCTTTATTTCAGTAGGTAATAAGATATTGGTGAACAGACATAAGAGTTAATATTATGCCTCTTGAAGGAATGCAAACCTATAAAAACAATGGTGAATAATTTATTCATAGCTCTTAAATGAAACGACAGGTATATTTTTTCAAAATTGTGCACTTATTTACTTTTTCTTCTACAATACAGTTAAATACATAGCTAGAGGACAGCTACAATACAATGTTTACAAAGTCATACATATACGGGATAAAATTATTTCTACTTACAGAAAAAATGGAAAATTAGGCCATACCAAACTCTTCACTGTAAAATAATAAGTCACATAAGTAGGAGAATTGACCTTGTACATTTATATATATTTAGATACACTATTTCAAAGATAAACAAATACCAACGTCTTGTAGGTAAGATTCCAATTGCCATATTTATTTACTGTTTTATTTCATAGTCACTAGAAATTCAGAGAGATAATATGCAAAAAATTAACATTAGAAAACACTACTACCTAGAAAATATGTTTAACAAATTAGAAATTTGTTACGGTGAATATATAAAATTTAACCTTTCACAGTAAAAAAAAATGAACAGTTGAGTCGATTACTATGAAACGACAAATACCAATACCGACTAAAATCATTAAGATAGAATATGTTTATTTAAAGGGCCAACAAAGTTGAATTCAAGTTCAAAATTTCCCTATGATTTAGCTACTTTTTACTGCTGAGCTTCTTCTGATGAGATTTGAGGCGGCTGAGACTCAAGTTGTGGGTCCAGCGATGGTTCCTCCGAACGCAATTCAGCAGCTTCAATATTTGGAGGGGGTGCTTCAGAAAGAATAGGGAGTTCTACCTGCGGTGGATTTTCTTCTGGTAACAGCGGCACCTCTGCCTCAAGCTTCGGAGGAGCTTCTGATTCTTCAACTTCCATTGACTCCTCCAATCGTTGTTGAATAGGCTCTGGCTCTAAAATGTTGGGTTGCTCCTGAAAAGAAAAGAAAAATATTTTTCTTATCCATCTGACTGCTATAGTCAGTCCTAGCAAGTTCCTATGTCACATAATAAGGGTTTGACTCATACGGTTTGATTTTCGGTGAGAAAAGGAGGATCGGATGGGACAGTTTCAGCCACAGCTGGTTCTTGTTCAGATTGATCTTGATCCATCGCGATCGCAGACTCCAATTGTTGTTCCACTGCTACAGTGGACTCAACCGCGGGTGCCGGTGCAGGGGCAGGTTCAACGAAGGGCTCAGGAGTAGGTTCCATTGCAGGCTCTATTATAGGTTCCACCGTAGATTCAACAGCAGGTTCTACTGATGGTTCAGAGGTAGGTTCAACTGCAGATTCAATAACAGGTTCAACTAATTGTTCTCCTACAGGCTCAGCAGTAGGTTCTACTATGGGTTCAGTTGCACGCTCCAATACGGAATCTGCTATAGACGCCTCTACAGACTCCGTTACTGTATCTGATGTAGATTCCACTACAGGTTCGATTGCAGATTCTACGGCAGGTTCACCTGCAGTCTCGTTTATGGGCTCAACTGTAGACTCTGCCATTGGCTCAAGTATAGGAGCAGCTAAGGGCTCGACTGCGACAGTAGATTCCATTACGGGCTCCGCTGGAACAACCGTTGGAGGTTCAACGCAAGTAACTGCAGGTTCAACAGTTGCTTCTATCGCGGACTCCACAGCAACTGGCTCCTGGTTTTGTTCTTCTTGTACAGCGACAAATCCAGGGAGGTCCTCACTGGAATTCTGAACAACTGCCTCACCAGACGAAATTAAAGTTTCCTGTGCCTCACATGGAACATGTTCTACTATAGGTACCCTGGACTCTGAATTTTCTTCAACAGGAGCTGGCTGATTATCGACTTCCATTGGCTCTGAAACGTGTTCCTCATGTGGAGAAACATTGACAACGGGTGCTGTAAGCGGATTTTGAAGCTGTGCAGGAAATTCAAGAGCCTCTGATTTTTGCACTGGCTCCTCAGTTGCTGGTGCTACACACACAGCCTCTGGAACAACAACATTTGCTTGTGGAGGTTCCAGGCCTTCACCCAACATTTGAGTTTGAGGTTGTAGTTGTGGTTGTTCAGATTCGACTGTTCGAGCTTCCGGAATCAAAAATTGAGTTGTTTCACCTGAAGAAACTGGTAACTCCTGTTGTTGAACTTCCGAAGGTTGCAATACTTCCGGCTGTACTTCTTTGGGAGCCTCCAACACAGGAGTGGTATTTAGATTGGCAGCAGAGTTATCAATCTGTTCCGCTGCTGGTGCGGATGTGGGACATACTGCTTGCGCAGGCTCAGATGGAAGGTATTCGTTTCTAGGTAGTTGGGGAGTAGGTGCTTCCATCAAAATGTCGGAAGTTTTGGCTCCATCTTCAGATGCAACTGTCTGTGAATTAATTTCGGGAAGTGTAGATTTAACTTGGCTGTTACTTAAACTGCTAATAGTCACTGGGGTTCCGGGTGATGCAGAATCCGTTTCCATTCGATCATCCGAAACTGCTGATATTGTCTTTGTAATACTTGGTTCTACCACCAACGGCGAACTTGAAGACTCTGTCAACGAAGTGGGTGGAGTCTTAGCATCTTGTGAGGATGTAGACATTTCCGGTGCACCTACGATACAGAACAGAACATATGAAAGTCATAGTAAGGAAGTCTCTAAGATCGATACTAATTTCTGCAGCGAAAATTGATAATGATGAAGATGAATAACAAACTCAAATTGTTTTATTCACTTTGATTTTCCTGCTTCTGTGGCGGAGCTGGTGTTGGAATAACTGGAGGAGGGGGAGAATTTTTTATTCTTTCCTCAAACTCCTTTTTCAAGATCTCGTACTGCTTTTCAACAAGTTTCTGAAACGTGTCTTCTTCGACCGCACGTTTGCAATGCTTGGTCAGTTCTTCCTGGAAAGTTTCGCTAGATTCCATAAATTTACGCTTCTTTGATTCAAACTTTTCTTCTATCTGCTGTAATTCGGTTTCTAGTTTTTTCTGTAAATTAGAAAGAAACAAAATAATTCATTGGAGTCACCATTTACTTGTTATCACAATGTAGACAGGCCAATACAAAATTTATATTTTCAAGCTTAACAAATAACTTGGAAAGAACCGCAATTATAAAATCTACCTGATGCATTGTGAGTGACTGAACTTGTCGCTTCAATACTTGCATTCGAGTGGTTGTTACAACTGAACGTATGTCAGGAACCATCAAATCCGAAAACACTTCATTAATCAATCGATGATTACGGATGTAGCGACTGTGAGCCTTGTGCTTTTCGGAGAATCCATCATCTTGATCTAAATAATTATAATTTCACCAATTTTATCACTTTCCGTAATAAATTGAACGTCTTTAAAAAAACAATACGTACCAATATTTCTTTTCATTAATTTTGAACGCTAAACTCTTCTAAATAGAAGTACAATAACGATTATTCCGCCCATTCTTACCATCTTCATCCTCCGCCGGTTGAATCTCAATTCTTCGCTCAGCTGCTGCGGCAGCTTTACTCGACACAGGCCTTTCATTGTTTAATTCGCTTAGATCTTGTTGAGCTAAAAATATATTAGATTACATCGCTAAATACCATATTCATCAGCCTAACTAAAATAATATTTTCATTTCATAATTCCATTTAATAAATAATTTTTTAATAAACATATTATAATAATTATTATTTCAGGATTACCATTACCTCTAGTTTTCGCAGCAATGTAAGATTGATACTGAGGAGAGTTATGAAATGTCTTCAACGCCCTTTCATATTCTCCCTAAATAAGTGCAAAAAATATATTTTATAAATTAATTACATGTGATTAATATTAATTATGAATATTATTAATACAGAGCAAACGAGTATGCCTAATTAGTTGCAAATGGTCCGATGAGGCATTTGCTCCCAAATAGTTGATATTTAATTCAGTATCGCTTGGAAATAAAATCCAAGTGGACACTATACCGCCATCTACAGTTCATCACCCAACTTATTGCCTGCACCAGCTACTGAATACCGCCAAAATTAAAATAATGTTTGAGATCCTATCCTACAGTGACGAACTGACGACGACAAGCAAACCACGGCGGCTTTAACCGAGTATAATCTAATGATTTGATCACAATTAAACCTTCCGTTCGTTGTTAACTTGAAACTTATATGGTACAACGTACTGCCTAGTAATTTTTGGATAATTTGATCATCGTGATCTTCTCTAATCACAAATACGTAAGTTACCTTTTAATCATTCTTTGACTATACCTAGATATTGTCACCTGTCATCCAAGCTTTATCATTTATCATTTATAGATGATAGATAGTTATGACTAGCTGCATCGTAAACTTCTAATAATGATACTTCATACTTACCTATGACTTTTGGTTTCTAATTATGTAATCAAATTGTCAAATTTAATATACCGACAAATGAAAAGTACTTACTGATTACTTTATTTATAATTTTAGAAACAAAATGAGCCGTAAGGAAAAGCTTCAAGAGTATTTGGAGTCTATTAAAGGCAGACCAGTGGTTGTAAAACTCAACAATGGAATCGATTACCGAGGTAAAATTGTTTCGTTTTCTGGTATCCATAATTCACATTCACTAATCTGTATCGACCATGTGCAGAACGCTTTTAAGTGAGTTAATGCAGAAAAGAAGCCGTATTTGTTATTCAGTTATCATTTAATATGAAACAAATGTAATTATGTAAATGAACGACGAACAGAAGAAGAGCGCCTAACAGTAACAAGATGCCCTAAATGTAACTACCCCCTTGAATTCACAGAACGAATTTAAAAAAAAATTAAAGTATAATTCATACCATGAAAGACTCAGACTCTTTTCTACGGGGGTCTCAGTGCGGTTGACACCCCCATCCTTCTAATGTTAAATTTTTAGACATTTTGAGGGATGGGAAGTACCCTTCTTGTAATTGTTAAAAAAATTTCTAGGGGTGCGTCCCATTATTATGAAGATCCTGGTTTCAGGCTATGGTGTAATGTCTGTAAGTTTATTGTGTATTTTGTAAAACATATACTTCGATGATTTGTGAAGTTCGTAGTTTCCTTCTACAAAATAAAGGGGATGGTCACATTTAGATCACTCCGTTACTTTTAAGCGCTCTCCTTCACCTATCTGCGTGCATGCCAAATTTTGGTGACAAAATGTGTGTATACAGTAAAAACAAAAAAGGGAATTACTGTATCATAGACTATATTCAGTATGTACCTTTGATATGATTCCTAATACTCATTTTTAAATTTGATGCAGGAGTCTTGGTATGTCTGGATGGGTACATGAATATTGCACTGGAACAAACAGAGGAGTATGTCAACGGTGCACTGAAGAACAAGTACGGGGATACCTTTATCCGAGGCAACAATGTACTGTACATCAGTACTCAGAAACGACGAATATAATTATTTTTTCTATTGGTACAATGGTACAATGCTTATTGACTCCCTACTTTGTATCGTAATTAATTGCAATTTCTCAAATCTTGAATAAATAATTTAAATTACCATTATCTAGATCAATGGCACAACGCACAATAAATTAATTTCAATATCATCGGAATTTCATACAGCCCTGTAGATCGGAATGAAATGTAGAACGTGATTTTAGTTCTCATCTGCTCATTAGCGTGTAAGCCGTAGACCACACGGAGCTCTCATCGCTAAAATGCCTTAAAATCTATGATTTTCGTTATCACGCATCGCCTCGTATGTGTGCCATCATCAAAAGAATATTCAACGGTTCAGAAGTAAGATCATAATTCGGCCCTGAAATCTTATAGCTTAATAGTATTCAGTATCAACCATAAATACCTTTAAGTTTCGGAAAGAGTCATTCGCTGATACCAATGGTGAAAAAAAAGAATGATACAACGAACATAAATAGACAAACAGTTTTACCTTTTCGCTTTCGTACTCAGTAATGTACTCCTGTTTTTCTACTTCCGGCAAATCTCGCCACATTTGTCCAATAATTTTTCCAATTTCCCACAATTTCAGATCCGGATTTTCTGATTTAACCCTATCCCATACTTTCCGACTGTATCTCATATATGGCATCAAGGGTTTCTCAGGAGCCTTCGGAGCTTTTGGTAATCTTCCATCCTGCCATAATTTTTAAAACAACGATTACAATGAGCCAGTTAACATTTTTTTTACATTTCCAGACTTAAAGGGTCTTGAACTAATTAGAATATGACTGTATAAAACGAACACAAACGATTAAGACTCAACTGAAACTTACGGTAAATCCTTTTGAACCCAGCTTCTGAGGACTGAAAGCCGGATGACTGTGGGACGTTTGGATGAAAGGGTTAGCAGCCACATCTTTACTACTCGATCCTCCAATTCCAGAACCGCCTGACGCTCGTAGTCGGTCTGAATCAATGAAAACAAAATGCCAAAATGAAGCATGTGAGTGCTAAACGCTGACACACATCGTTCCAACCAGTATTCCTGCAGTCGAATATGTTATTCAACAGTATTAAAGTATTGTTGGCAGTATTACTCAACCTACAAGCTGCTACACTCCACTTCAGTACCTTTGTGAAAAAAATTAGAATTGTCGCTAGTGCAAAACTCGACCATGCTGAAACTACACATTTAAGAAAAAGAGGCAACAAACTATGTATTACAGTAGTAATACAACACAAAATGCTACCAAACCAATGATTGAGAATTGAGACAATAAACTGCCAATGACAATGACAATTGGCAATCAACTTGCTAAAAGGTTAAACTACAACAGAAACAACTAGCTTGTTAACCCAAAAAGACAATACAAAATGACATGCTGCCTTCAGCTCAACAGAAACAAAACAGAGGGAAATTACCTTTGAGAATGTTGAACGTCGGCATACTATGAGAAGACATTCCATCTACAATACAATCAATCAAATCCAAACTAATAGGAGAACTCAAAAAGGTGAAACGTGAAATTATAACATGCATACTTAAATTCTGTAATATATCCAAAAAGATGTTACATTTATGACCAGAAGAGTCATGTCATTTCCGAATTTAACTAATGATTTTTGGATTTTTAACTGTTTCACTAACTAGATTAGAACGATAGAAATTAGTATAGGTAACAAAACTTTTTGGTAAATCTGTTTAGAAACGTATTGCTAGAAACAATTATAAATTATAACAAATGAATGCAATTATGTTCAACTATACAGTGTAACTGTTTTTAATTAAGCCAGGGTCACATATTCAACAAACTTATTGTTTTCCCAATGGTCCTTATTTAATCTGAAAAGCTATGCAGTAACAGTCGTAGGTAGGTACTTAAAATTTTAAAATTAAAGGTACCAAATGACAATAAAAGACTGAGCACAGTCAACAGAACTATTGTAATACTTTATCACACTCTCACTCCCTTACTACTGCATACGTTGAAGATGCATTGCATGCTAAACCAACTTGTTTTGATGCTGACATTCATAAAAACAGTATTTAATCCAAAGTAAGACTAAATGTTTTCAGTTTTACATATTTTGGAAGTGCCACTTTCTATGCCGCCGATCATCTGTGTCTACTAACATCATCTGACTGGTCTGAATCGTCGGGCCATTGATTCTAACTACTTAACGAAATTGTAATATGCAGGCATTCATTATACTTCCTCTACAGAATTAATTTTTCGTTCTGAAATTATGTCAATTTGAGAATGTAGGAAAATAGCAAGGATAGTTCATTCTACATTCACATGTGCTGAAGGCTGAAAGGAGAGAGTAAATCGTTAGGAGACCACGCATAATTGTGATACAGGCACCGGCATCGGTATCCGTCGTGCCTACTCTTTGGTAGCTCACACGTAGATTTGACACACAGCAAAACATAAAAAGAAAACAGTTGTTCTTAATAAGCATGAAGCTACAGCTAACAAAATCTTAAAGTGTAACTGAAATGATTGAAAAAATATAAAAGTTCACAGCTAATTAAGATTATCATACCCCTGGAGGATGAACTGGGCGTATGGCGGTAATTCGGTGGCAAAGCCATATTTCAACTTGTGATGTTATGTCAAAGCTGCAACAGATAATTCGCAAACCCAACTTCTTCAAATTATAGCAAGTGCAGTGTTGAACAGAAAGGTTGTTTCACCATGGGCAGAGC
The DNA here is from genome assembly GCA_036851915.1 of Ptenothrix huangshanensis. Lineage (NCBI taxonomy): Eukaryota > Metazoa > Arthropoda > Collembola > Symphypleona > Dicyrtomidae > Ptenothrix > Ptenothrix huangshanensis. The sequence continues at coordinate 15,790 of JAAXYX010002430.1, forward strand.
TAAATAAACAAGACACAATCACAATTATTGTTCCAAATTATCCGCATCCGCAAGTATAACACCGCATAAATATTATGACCGTTTACAACTAAACATGTTGCATAAAATAAAATAATATTCACCAGTACACTTCTTATTACTACATAATTAGGTATTTTAAATTTAGGTAAGTCACATGATACATTTGCAATAACTGTACTGTAACTCTGTAACTCCTAAAGGTACTTCACAAAATATTTTTGTTAATTTAATATTATTACGTACGGCGTCTTTGTTGGCAAGTGCAAAGTACAATGACACAACCTCTCAGCTGAACTGTTAAATGCTCAACTTCCTTTTCGTAAATTCCAACTTATTGGTTTGCTCGATTATTACTTCTATTTGTAGCCGGTAGTAAGTAGTATCATATCCCTGCGTCCTTGGACTTGAACGACGTTGTAGATCTTGAAGCTAAATAGAATGAAACAAAAAAATATGTAAATACTAATTATAACCCCAAATACTGAGTAAATAGTCAACAATGGTCAATGGGTTGTCTAATCACATACACGAATCTGTCACTATGCAATTATTGATTATAACAATCTTCATTCGTTATATTTTAATCTGCAAGTTTCATTTCTCATTTGTCTTCTAAATTGTAAATGAAATGTGATTCCAAAACTCAATTCAGAAGTGTCAAGATGCAAGAGGACACAGGCAACAAAAAATACTATGCTAGTGACAGACTACTTACTTAGATATTACCTACAAGCTAACAAACTATAGACAGAACTTCAAATGGATAAAGAGTGTAAACTACTTCATGTGTTGAAATAAATAAGTTGTATAACTGTAGTGAATAACAGATACGTTAACGTCATCGTAAACTTAATTGATGTTAATGTCATTTACATCAATCAACCCAAACATAATCCTCAAATGATTTAAAATTGCATTAAACTAGACCAATTCAAAACAGGCAGGCAATCAAAGAACCAAGAGCAATAATAATAATACGAGCTAATAATAACCATACAAGCTTACATTTAACACAAGAACACTAGTCAACGCCAACAGTACAAGTTATACTAAAATTCACACGGGCAGAAAACTAGCAGGCAAATCTATGCTGGGATTATAACTCACGTGAAAATTAATCCTGGATTTGTGAACTCGGTCTAGTTACCATTACAGCAGTAGGTAGTATTGGATTCTAGATTCTAGCCTGCAATCTTAGTCAAGTTGGGAGTAAAAGTGGAAAAAGTGACAAACTTGCAAGCCGATAGCTGGGAATCTGCTATTCTCTCTCAGTCTCTTCAGGTTGGTTGTGAAGAGTGGCTACTCTCCTGATGTTCAGAAGTAAGAGACGTGCATAAATAACGAAGTATTTCTCTACAACAAACCTGCTCCCCCACGGAATTAGCTACACAAAAACATTGCGTTATCGTATGAGCTGGCTATGTCTCCCTGAAAGTGTATTAAATTTGTAATTTATGGAAGTGGTCTTAATAGTAGGTAGGATTGTATGCTTCAATAATGTTAGCAGGCTAGGAGCGGTTCGTATATTACGTTGGTTATATTTTCGCGTCCACCAATTAATTTCTACCAAGTGCTTAAAAAACAGCACAATACTAGGCCCATATTTTTATTTTTATTACGGACGTGCATTCAATTCTAATGCTTTTACATTGTCTTTAAAAGAAACCAATTATTTAACTAGCTCTCCAGTCATACTTTCTTTTCGTGATTCTTATCGTAACGTTTGTCCTAGTAAAGTA
>JAAXYX010002431.1:0-17548 GCA_036851915.1 Ptenothrix huangshanensis
AGCGATAAAAGTCGGCGGCAGTTCTGCCGCCGACTGGGAATTTATTAATTAATTTTAATTGTATTGACCAACCTTATAAGCGATTTTAAGTCGAACAACCTTGGTCTTTCCCATGCCATGGCCAGACAGTACTGAAAATGGAAGTGGAGGAAGATGGCTTGGTTTGGTTTGGTTTGGTTTGGTTTGACTGGATGGCCTAATGCAAGAGAGAAACTGGAACGGTGAAGTAACGATGAGGATTGGTATCTGTATCTGCAGAAAGTGCTCATTTCTATGTGCTATCGTAATCATGCCATGCCATGCCATCCCATGCCATGCCACCACGACGACCGGATCAGAGTGGTATGCACGTATTTGAAAAGTACCTACACTCAACACTGCACTGCTAGTACTATCTGTAGAAGAGCCTTATTACTCTTACTCTTACTACATACATATACTAATAGTACCTACATTGGTTCTTAGGTATGAAGGAAAGTAATTTAATAGTAGACAGTGGTAAGGGTTCTGCACTTGTGATTGTGAGATCTGTCGCTTCTCCGCACGACCACTATTATTATTATTATGATATGAGCATAAGACGAGCTAATAGGTTTCAAGAATATTATTCGTCTATAATAATATTGAATTATCTCCGGGTTAACTTTACACATAGACTAGTCGTTTGTCGATTCAACATTCACCACTCATCCAATTCTGTCTTGTCTTGTCATAACCTATGACGCCGTACGCCGTGCCGTATCCCTCCCTACGTTTTTATCCCACACATAAGGGCACGCACCAAGGATTTTCCTTCAAGTACTCAATGATCCCATTTAATGTAATACCACCATAGTGGGTCTTCCGTGCTTCCAAACTCCATACTTTCATGTATTCAGGCAGTCATCGTCATCGTCATCGGCATCGGCATCGGCTTCGTCATAGTCATCCCATCCATTTTCCATCCATCGCCATTGCTATCGCCATCGCTATCGTCATCGTCATAGTCATCGTCATCGTCATCACCATCGCCATCACCATCGTGTCATGTCCTGAGTCACAGAGCTAAAGCTACCGCTACCATACTGAATACCATATCCAGAATAAATCCATATTTCAAGCATTTTATTCACGGAAAAAAAATAAATCCCGTGTAGATCTTCCCATTAAATGAATCGAAGTAATCCCTTCCATTTCCATCCACCGAGATATCTATGTATGTGTGTACCACCGACGCGACGGAGGAACCTCTCTATAATTATACGTAGGTACATTCGTCCACATTTTGTCACCATATATCTCCTCCTTACAAATACAAATATCCACTGTGAGCCCAAAGAGAACTCACTTTTCTGTATGTCATCATCATCATTCAACATTCGTGGCTATGTGATGACGATGGCGATGGCCATGGCCATAGAGTTTGGAGTAGGAAGGCCTGATTCAAAATCCAACATGCTTCAATATTCCAACACACTTTAGAAATGACATGCGGTGACACATGACACAAAGGTAACATAGAGGAACCCATGAGTCGCTTATAGAATAATAATAAGTTTCCCATCTTCACTCCAAAATACACCTGAACAGGTATGCATATGTAAATTTCACTATTAAAGATCTCACATGAAATAAGTATTTTTCAATAGTGTCTGAATAGACATACATAGCTAGTGTTAAAAGGGATAAAGGGATGAAAATGAAAAATTTATGGAATTCCAATCAAGTTTTTCCAAATTCGAATCTTTGATTTGATCAAGTGGTCTTCCTGAAATTGCTAGAATATTCCTAATTCCTAATTCCTAATTCCAAGGTGAGGATAGCACGACTACATTAGTTACACAACGAAATGCATAAATGATGACGGTTTGAAATTGAGAGTAAAATGCAAATGCGAGGAGATTGAATTTGAAAACTTGGAATTGGAATAGTTTCTATGAAAATACGAAATACAGAAATACAGTAGAGAAAGTATGAGAGAGAGTGTAATGCGAGTATGAAACTAGTTAGAGAATTTTTGAGTTGTACTACCCAGAATGTGTATGATATGTTATGTTATGTGCTAGTGTAAGTTTCGGTGTCGGTGTCGGTGCGGTGTCAACACAGGCACAGGCACAGGGCTTGGTTTTCCCTTGTTTTGGGTTTGGTTCAATTTGAAATGCTGATATTATTAAATTTCTTGGAGTAATGGAGGTGCAGCTGGATCTGGATCTGGATGCTAGAGCCAAAGCCGAGGCTGTACATATGTACAAAGGTTCGTTTCGTGGATAATTATACAGCGAGTTGGGAATACTCCACTATGTATGCACAGGATGCATAAGTACCTAGGATTCCCATTTCTACCTTGGAAGGTACATGTCATTTGGACACAATTAGTAAAAAGAGAAACTTGTGTGCTTCTGAGACGGTTGACGTTGACGGTTATGTGGTAGATGCGGTTGTGGTGGTGGCACTAGTGTGATGACGATGACAGTGATGGTGATAGTGGCGAGCGAGAAAGCGAGTGGAAAGCAAATAACGAGAAACATGCAACTTTTATGTTTACATTATTAAGGCGTGGAGAAAGTCGTGTGTTCATACGTGCACTTTTCTTCACTCACTTACTCTCCTGCTTGCTCGGCTCGTCTGCCTTGGCTTTGGCTCTGGCTTTGGCTTTGGCTTGCCTTCCCATGCCATACTTATCCATTCATTTGATATATTATTATTATTCACGCTTTTATGGGCTCCCGTCCTATGACTAAACACAAGACAACACAATACAACACAACACAGCCATACATACACAAAGGAAGATACATGCACAGACAACACACACCGAGATGCTTTTTTTGTTTTTACCAAACTAATACCAAAAATGTTGGTAAGTTGAGTAAGGGCTTTCTACCTTTCTATCTTTAACTTTAATGAATACAGGTGCGGATAAGCACGAATATGTATATGTATCTGACAGAATGTAAGTATACTGTAAAAACTGGTGCATGTAAAACGAAAAAAAATTACACGTATTTAGTATACGTAATTATGAACGCAGTTAGATTCTTTAGTTTTTACAGTGTAGGGAGTTTTGGTGCAAAAGGAGCAGTATTAAATGTATGAAGGTACAAGTTCACTACTAGGGGTTGTTAGTACCAACATAGTCGAGTGTTTGCACGAACCATCTACCTGACGATGAGTGTCTTGTTCTTCTAGAATGCAGAAAATAATTTATTCTTATTACGTATGAGACATACCTACTGTGCTGTGGATGAATTGAATTGAGGAGCAATTTTTGTACGTAGCTACCTACAGATTTAGTGTACCTACATATGTACATACTTGCTATACTGCTCTGCAAGTTAAGGCTGGAAAGATGTTGTAGATGAGACATGAGCTGGATTGATGATTATATTACAACAAGTGTATTGAATTTTACTCTCATTTTTCAAAGGCGTAAGGACAAGGGGAAAAATGTCTCTGTGGACTATATTTAGTAGGATGCATAATTGCATCCATTTAATCAAATACTCCCCAATCTTCCTTTCTCTCTCTCTCTATCAATCTCTTTAAGTCTATTTATTGGAAGCTAATCACATTTACAATCGGAAATCATATTGCATCGAATTCAGCTTATTAGTAAACTGCCAATAGGACGAATTCTTTCTGTAGCAAATTTCAAATCAAATTTATAGATCCAAGTTACGCGATCCAGATCCAAGTAGGGGCATCATGTCATAGTCATAGTCATAGTCACACTATTGTTCTATCAGTACCTATCTCCTATGATATGTATTTATGTAAAAGTGATGGTATCAGCATTGAAAGTAGTACTAGATACATATAACGAAAACAATCGCCGGCCCAGAACGAGCACCAGAACAGAACTGACACGGCACTAGCAAGTCAAGTCAGTGTTACTGACTCTGAAACTGGCACTCGTCCTGGCACTAGGACTTGAGTAAGTCATAAAAAAGTTTTTAAGTTCCCCTCGAAAGTTACAAGGGCGTGTAGTCTCCTGTAGCCTGTGTGGAAAATTTGAGCTGGAAGTGGAATTCAAATTCGAATTGGATTCAAATTCCATGTTTTACGGCACGGGATTATTTTCCCTGTGTGATTCAATTTACTGTACGGATTTAGCTTTTGTATAGCTATTTGCATTTAAGTATGTATGCCAAAGCACTTGGTAGTGGTAGTGGGAGAGAATCGGACGAATGGCAACTGTAATGGCACTGGCACTGGCACTAGAACTGAAAAGGACAACGGCAACGGCTATGCTATACTATGCTATACTATGCTATACTATGCTATACTATGCTATACTATGCTATACTATGCTATACTATGACAGTACCAGTCAGTCATGTCAATTCAACCCAAGTCATTCCTATGGATATTTTAAGGCTGTGACTATGAGCATAGAAGAAAATTATTATATCCCAATCCCAATATCCCAAAGAAGAAATTTGGATATGGGTCCTACAAAAAAGTAGTATTCTCTGGGTAGACTATAAACTATAAAGAGTCAGCTGGCCTGGAGTTTTTAGACAGTGAGGGTAAGGATATTTAGTACGCTTTAGTATGGGATGGGACGCAAGAAGTTAATAGTTTGTTCCTCTCACTACTAGACTAGGTATATTATACATACTATAATATAAGCTAGCCCTTACATGGACCTACCTACATAATAATATTCACTGTACCCACCACAGTTTATTGAAATGAAGAGGAAAGTAATTCGATGGAAAAATAAATTCAGACGGTATCATATGGAAATGGAAATTAAAATGGGATCATTTGGGTGGATTGTAGAATGTAGGAAGTAGAATGCACAACTATCATGTCACAATAAAATTGTAGGCATAGTGATTTCTAGGGATAAGGACCAGCCCCGAAGACCGCATCACAACCACAGTACAAATGTATCTTTTATCCATCCTAGATGTCTATCTAACACTTCCTTGATATCCTTTCCCCGTCGTTGAGATAAAGATAAAATTGTGGTTTATGTTTACACTTTCTAATTCAAAGTGTACTAGTAGCATAGTAGGGAAATGGTAAGCGACAGTAGTTGTTGGTTTTGGTTTTAACTTGGGCTTTCGACTCAAATGTGCTAAGCAAGATATTTCCGGAGTAGTCGTGCCCACACTTTAAAAACTGGTGCATCTTACCAACAAAAAATGACGAGCATTTAGTCTAATTGTGAATAATACTAATTTAATGTTTTAAAATTGTTAAAATATAGAATTTTGAAAGGCTTAAAATTATAGAAGAATTTTGAACCGCTTTAAACTGGTTGAAATAGAAAATTTTGAAAGGTTTTAAAATCATTGAAAAAGGAAATCTCGCAGTTTAAACGATGTGTTTTAGTTCGTTTTCGATGCAAATAATATACATCCTAACTGCGTTCAGGATTATACCAAGTGTGAGGTTTATTTGTGAGATTGTGTAGTTTTTATAGTGTATTCGTAGTTTACATGGCGCAGTCCTAGTCGGAGTAAGTTAAATTAGGGAAAGCCAAGGGCCAATACAACGTAGGACGGTAGAAAGATTTACAGAGAATTAATATATGGAAATATACGCTGACAATGAGGATGGAAATGAGAGTAAGGATGCCCATGAAAACTTTTACGTTGTAACTCAAGTGTGTAAAGAGCGTGTAGATGTATGCAGTGGTGGTCGTGATCGTGGTCGTGGTCGTAGTATGGAGTGCGATATGAACGAGAACGTATGGGAAAAGAGTATATTTGAAGATTTACCTCTTTTTTATCGCGGTAGTAAGCCTTTCGTCGTTTTAATTTCGATGAGCGTTTACTGTTCCCTCCAGTAGATGAGGAGTCCAGGGTAATGCCGCTCGTATGTGAACCAGCAAAACCACGGTTGGTGGAAGGTGAAGATACAATATTCGTTCCATTTTCACAATTTCTATTGCGTCGAGAACTCCAGCGGTTGGGGTTGGGATGTAACCTTTAAACGCCACACGAAAAACAATACAGTCAGGAAAGATGCACATAAGTACATGGTACCATATTATTATGCGCATTATGTACACATATATCACATTTTCATTATGTTAAAGCCAATGCATCATTCTTCTACTTATATTATATAATAGTTCTCTCACCAACTCGTGCTTTTATGCAGAATCGAAATCCGCATTTACTTCCATTAAATTCACACAATCCTCAAGACTTGAAATACTTTTTAGACTTGGAATAACAGTGGTTGGTACATACATACATAGGTATATATATACATATATATGCACTTAATAAATACCTATGTACGTATATATTTTAATTTTACAGTAAACCATCATCCTTGAATTTCACGTGGTTTCAATGACACGTAGATTCACATCTTTTTCATTTATAAAGTTCCTTTGACTTTCGTCAACAGATTAGAATAAGAAGGTTAAATGTTGACTTGGCTTGACTTGACTTGACTGAGGGGGTGGGGATGATTCTAATTCTAATAACTCGGGTTCTCCATGTGCATATCGTTTAAGCTTAAGTGTTCTTCTGTGACGATACTTACCATCTCCCTGCATACATACATAAGCTTGAATTCTAAATTAATGTGCTCAAGCATTTCAGCTTTTCTCCATTCATCTCCACATTTCTATTCGACAGTCTTTTCAAAGTTTCCAATTGGATTTTCAACTCCTAGCAAGCTCAAAAGCAAGACGAAGGAAAGTTAAGTCAAGGCAAGGCAAGGCAAGGAAAGAAAAGGCAAGGAAAGGCAAGAAGAGGAAAGGAAGGGAAAGGAAAAGGAAATGAAATGAAAGGACAAAGGGGGCATAAGTGAAAGAGAAAGTAGGGTAAAGCTTAATTTAACATAAGAATATTTCAAGAGCAGAACAAGAACAACGAACAGCTGATCTCTCTACTCTGATTCTATCCAAGTTAAAGTTTCCAGGAGGAGAGAAGAGAGGAGTAAATGTGAATACAGATACAGTACAGTAGAGTGAATACGCTAAGAAGTACAAGGTACAAACCGCCCTGCATGGCTGCGTTTGGAGCTGGGTCTGAATGTGGATGTGGATGGTGATGACTGTTGAATTGGTGTATAGAGACGTCCATAATGCTAATGACGATGCAATGCGATATGCGATGCGATGCGATGCGATGCAATGCTATATTATGTGATGTGATGTGATATGATGTAGGATGCGAGGGCGGAAGGCGGAAAGGGACACACTCGAAGCACGTAGACCAACTCTGACACGAAGGTGACTGTAATAGTCTTGAGGGATTACTCCCAGCTTTCCAATGCGAATATGTATGGAGTCATTTTATGACGTTTGGGACGAAGGGAGTCGAGTGCGTAAGCAAAGTACATACAGTAAGTAAAAGCGACTGTGGCAGCATTGCCAACGCCAACCTTTCTATTTCTAGATCTATTTCTCCAAAGCATAGTTTAAATAGTGAAAGTGACAGGAAAGAACTGTGGCAGAGCAGCAGTTGAATTTGTATTTGTATTTGTAAGAGTAGGAGTAGGAGTAGGAGTAAGAGTTAGGAGAAAGGGTAAAAGTATCACCTCCTCCACCACCAGCAGCAGTAGCAGTAGCAGGAGCAGTACTAATACAACACCAAACCAAAAACCAAAACCAAACATTGGGGGCATAAGGCGAGGAAAGGAAGAAAGGAGGCACGAGGAAGTAACCCAAACCCAAGCAAATGGCTTAGTCTAAAGCCCGTCTGTCAATTCCTCCCTGGGGCATACGTAACATCACATCTCTGTTGACAATACTTACGACCACCGAGACAACGAGCACAACTAGGACCACCATCCACACTTATAGTCATAGTGCACCCGCTCTTCCCCACTTCTTTATATGGTATATCCTCCTACCTTAATAACACTAACCTTTATACTTCCGCACAATGTCAAATGTTCCAGGCTCTTATGTTATGATTAGCTAATGTTCTATCTTTGTTCCCACATCAACCTATCAGCATAATCAACAACATTATACATGGCTACATTTACACTGTAAAAAAGTGTGCTTCTAAAAGGTCAAAAACCTACGCGTTTTTAGTGTAGGTAATTACTAACGCAGTTAGGGTGCATTTCAAGTTCACCTAAAATGCATCCGAAAATCTAAAGTGAATCTAAAACGCGTTGAAAGTGTATCTAAAACTAAACTTGCTGTCTAGTCTAAGATACGTTTTAATGCGTTTGGTAAAAAAAAAACTTCTATTGAAAATGTACTTTTTGAAAAAGCGTCAAAATTAAAAAGTAGAAGTTTCGAAAAAACGTAAAAATGAAAGCATGACCATTTCGAAAAAGCGTAAAAATATAAAAAGTAGACTTTCGAAAAAGAGTAAAAACGAAAACATGGTCATTTCAAAAGAAGTTTAAAACATAACAAAAGTAGACGTTTCGAAAAGGTAAAAATAAAAACATGGCCATTTCGAAAAAACATAAAAAATAAGAGCATACGCTTCAAAAAAACGTCAAAATTAAAACATGACCATTTTAAAAAAGCGCAAACAATAAAAAATAGACGCTTCAAAAAAAGTAAAAATTTAAAAATGGCGTTTTGAAACAGCGTAAAAGAGAAACAATAAGCGTTTTCAAAAAGTGCAAAATAAAGAAACTGGACGATTTCAAAAGCGGTGGCTCGCAGTGCAAAATTGTGCTGCCTTGAAGATGCATCCTAACTAAGGTTATAAAAATACTACATACATGTGAGTAGGTCTTTTACGTTTGAGAATCATTTTGTCCTGCCGCAAGACTGTTTAGTTGTAACAGTGTAGATACGAATACAGTAATTACTGACTTGCTTCCATGTCGACTTCTATGTTTAGATAGGTACTTCTGTGTATATGTACATACTTGTGCAACCCTTCATATGCCTTGCATATTATGTAGATTTTAGGCTCGTAGGTCGTTGATTCCAGATTCAACAGACAGATACAAAGTAGGTATACCAAGGTAAATACAAATACTACCTAGTCTGGGTGACACATTACAGGATCATCTGACGAGTGGAGCAGTAGAGTAGTGGCACTGACAGGCTGCTTCTGTAAGCTTGATGACCAAAAATCATTTAGCCTTATCATCAAGTACGTTCCTGGTCTATATATCTATGTACACATAATTATGCATCTAAGCCACAATTCCCTATCTTCGTATTTGTATTTCTAACTTTGCTTATGGAACTAAAGCCTCCTAACACAACAATACTGCTTTCAAGTATTTACGATATACACACCTATACCTATGTATGTACGAATACAAATTACGATGAGCGCACGCACCAATTTTTTGCTTCTATTATGAAAATGTACGTAAAAGAACTAAAAGGAACGAAAAGCAAAACAAAACAAAGCACGAAAAACGACACGACAACCATAACACTGTTGATGCTTGTCATTTGTTTATAAACAAGATGTTGCTCCAGGCAGAAGCATCATCACTCTTTTCCGTGTCACAACAAACACATAAACACGTTAACACAAGTATACTTTACTCTCATCCTTAGTAAAAACTAAGATCCTATCTTCCTTCTTGTATCCATTTCAATTGTAGAATTAAGTACAATTGCAAACAAAGGTAACGGTCTAATTTCTGTTCTGTTAACTATATCTTCAATTGTGTTTGGTAATGCAAGTGCAAGACAAAACCATTTTTATCTAGAAAGGGACAGGGAGTTTGGATGCCTAGTACACTGTACAAAAAATCAACAATTCTAAAACAGAAAAAATGACAACAACCTTGTTGTATTTCGAGTAATTAAGAAAGTAGGTAGCCTTGAGCCTTGGGTAGGATGCATCTCATGTGCATCATAAAATCATTAAAAACCCATTTTGGACTGCTACATTTCCTATTTCGCCAATTTTTAAACGTTTCAAAATGTTGTTTTTTTACAATTTCAAAGCATTTCAAAAGTTTGTTTTTTCAAAATTTCAAAGCATTTCAAAATTTAGCATTTTAACAATTCCAAAGCATTTCGAAATTTCGCATTCTCACAATTTGAAAGCATTTCAAAATTTCTTACTCTAAAAATTTGAAAGCTTTCACATTTTTGGATTTGAAATATTTTCAAGCTTTCAAAATTTTGTATTTGAAAAATTTCTAAGCTTTTCAAAATTCCACATTTTAACAATTTAAACGCTTTTCAAAATTTTGCATTTTAACAATTTAAACGCCTTTTACAATTGCGAATTGTTACAATTTTAAACCCTTTTAAAATTTCTTATTTTGGCGATTTTGAAATATGAAGTGCATCATAAGCGCATTAAAAACTACTGTGAGTCACTTGTGCTCTGAGATACATTTTACATAGATACATCCTACCTCTACCTACCTTTAATAATTTCACTGAATGCACGTCGTTTTTTAGCGTTTAAGATGCCCCTGTTTCTACGTTGTACTAGTAGCATATAAAAGAAAGCAAAGCCGACAGGGTTGCTACAGATGGTACGTATAAGAGACTATCCCGAGAAAATGATACGATTGAATGCAAGTAAGAAGATGCCAGAAAGACGGAAAGTAGAAGTGTAAGTTACACGGTGTATCTAAAACAGGAGAGAATAGGCTCAGAATGACAACAACAACGGAGAACAATGCGTTGGAAGACACAAGAATTAGAGTGATGAACATAATCCCTGTCTCCCGTCTTGTTTTCTTGCGCTTTCGCAGTATTTTGATATTTTTCTTTCTTTCATGTTAAATGAAGTTTCAATTGGAATTCAGTCCAAGTCTGGATACAAAGTTAAAATAGTTTTTGGTATAATTTGATCGTATCGTATTGGATGACAAAAAAAGCAAGAAGCTTTTTTTAGTTGTAAATTTTTAAGGTAGGCGGACTACTCTGAACCTGGGTATACATATGAATACATACATACATCTACACTAGGCTCAATTCAATTGGTGTTGGTCACAGCTGCTTCTGGATCTGTCTCTGGAACTATTTCTAGTTCTGGTTCTGGTTCTGGTTCTCGTGAGTTTGCTGACGCTGATGCCGATGTCGATGCCGATGCTGATGCTGATGTCGATGCTGATGCATGTTTTTTGGTGCGGGTGCTGACACTAGTACGTGAAACATGTAGCATTGTATGTGGGTTGCACGTAGTTTGCTAGAAACCAGGATAACAGAGCAGAAAAGGTGCCTACAATGTCTGACATTGGATGTTGGATTTGTACCTAAAATCCCTAACTAATCCGCTGTCAAAAGTGAAAGTAAAGAATACCGATTTTAACTTTCTCCTCCTCATGCACCAAAGTACGGGATGGTAGAAGGTGAAAGGACAGAGAGTCAATTTGCATGAAATTTGTTTGCATCCCTCCACTTTCTACAGATACTTTCGGGTACCGTCGATCTGCTAATTTCCTCAATCTACATGATGGCTACTACAAACATGACAATATTTCAACCGCATTATAAAATAGTATGCTGAGTTAAAATTTGCTCCCATGCATGTCACTCCATTCATCTAACAAGAGCTCGTGTTCTTTCACATCTTTTCCTTCCTTTCACTTGAGAATTATTATTATTATTCCCAACATGGAAACCATTAGATGTGGAGAGAGAGACGACTTATGTAATCTAATGTCAGTCTCCGAAAGTGTGAATTATTCATACATTTAAAATTATGGGATGGGAAAATGTTTTTTGTTTCCAACGAATGGTTATGATGACAGAGCTTTATGCATGAGCCACGGTTCCGCGGATGATTCATGACGGAAAATAAAATGTCGCTGATTTCCCTGTTTAAATAAATTTAAATGAAAGACCAAAGAGATTTAACGAGACCGCACAAAGTAAGTATACCTAAATACATTGTTTTCTCTGTATAATAATTACGACAGCCATTTTCATTCATCAATAATCACCGCATTTCTGTATGGATCTTAGAATGTCAATAATGCAGACGACCGCATTGAAAAAATATTTGAAATGTTTCCAAAAGTAGAAGTGAAAAAGAGAAGAGGAGTCCCCGACCACCAGTCAATATTCGGATTTGAAACCAATCCAACGCACTATATAAATGCATGCGTGGAAAGTTGATATTCATTTGAAAAGCGGAGGGAAGGAAGAGGAAGAGAAGAGGAAAGGGAAGAGGATTGTGGTGTGAGAAAGGGAAGTGTGGATGAAAATGAAGAGGTAGGATTTACACTTGTAACTCCACGCAAGAAAAATAAAATGCTACTGATAGTAGCTGGATACATTTGGTCTAAAATTCGAGAATGGAAGGAAAATCCAGCTGCTTGACAAAAATAATTTTGTATCCTTGTCACCTCAGCTCATACGTCTTCCGTTTCGTTTTTTCTCCCCTTGCTTTCCTCCACATTGCAGTGTCTTGGTCCGTACATAACATACGGTATCGGAACTGCGTGCATTGACTACGAAATTGCTAGTTGTCGTCGACATGATTATTTTTCAAGCTCTGGGTAAATACGAGTATCTTCCCACCATATCACCTCGGTCCAAGTGCTCGTGGTGTTGGTACCAACGTCGATACCGGAACCAGAACCAGAAACAGCACTAGAGCAAGAACCAGTTTTAGAATCGGCTCCAAAAACCGTTGTCAGTCCCAGTACCAGTGGCACCACACACCGGTATCCATCGATTCTCATTGAATTCACTGTAGACACATTGAAAGACTGAAAGGGACGGATTTGAATACAAAGAATCCATCATCCGTCTTATCAACTCTGCCTTTCTTCTTCGCCTTCAAAAGTAATTATTATTATCATTTCTGTATCCTCTAGGCCTTCAAGTAAGGACATGCGTTGACATTTTCAAATTTTCAACCCGTTATTTTGAGCTTTGGTATTTTATTAGCTTGCAAACTCCTCGTAGTCACAGGACTTTATCCCTGTCTCATTCAAAGCTATGTATGTATCTGCTCAGATCTAAATGAACATTCAAAATTCAAGGTTCCTCTCATTCAACATTTCAAGATTCCATTCAATCCGAATCAGGGCTTGGAATTTTCTATGTAACCTCTAGTCTTCTTCAGGATTAAGTAAATCCGAGATGCGAAATGAATATTTTTATTAGTTTTTCAAGCTTTTCCTTTCCTTTTGGTCTGCCGTTCCTCGACCAAGTTATTTTTGGCTTTCCTTATGAATTTTCGGGTGAAATAAAATTTCAGCAGTTTTCGGTTTCAAAAAGACTGAAGATTACGGTTAGATATATAAATATACCTATATATATATATGTATATATACGCTCAAGACTATAGTTATAGTCCAGTCTATAGTACAGTGGAGTGAACTATAATATTCTTAAAGATATAACTACGAACTTTGTGCTACAAAGTCGAATGAAGTATTTGTACATGATGGCAATGGCAACTGGCACGGAGAGTAAAATACGTGAGAGAAATTTGGCTGGCTTACACTTTGCTCGGAGCCCGGGGTATTGGAGGGAAATCTCTGGGATCGTCTTCTTCGTCACAATCCGAGAGAACAGATGGAGCACTGTCTTTCTTGCAGCTTTTGCCAAGGGTTTTAATTCCATCAACTAGAAACAAACACAAATCAATGGTTCCATTTAATATCATATTTAATGCATCATTACAAGCATAATACTTAATTTCATTTTTCATTAATGTATTTTACGATTTATAATGCATGATTTTAATTCTGATTACAGCTTCAGCATAGGCAGATATAATTATTTCCTCCTTAATAATTAGAATTTCGAGCATAGGTATTTGCATTCCAAAATGCGGTATTAATGCGCTTGTATGCAAAAACGAAGGAAAAGAGTTTTTTTTAAATTGTGAAAAATAGTTTTTTACTTTTACGTTACGTCTTCCTATTTTAAGATTGTTTAGCTTTTAAAGTGTTAGCATTAACTACATAATTTATTTATTGTCGCTAACATTTAAATAGTGTAGGATGTAAGAAATTATTATTTTCCAAATTTAAAAAATAATTACAAATAAAATATTCCCAGCAAAAATTATGGTGCACATACATGTAAATACCTGCCTACATAATAATATGTAGCTACAAAGCCAAAGCAATTTTCAATACGTAGCTCCTTAACCGCCAAAGTAGATAAGAAGCTTTAGAAAATTTATTTAACGAGTAGAAACAGCAGGCATATATGCATATCATGGAGCTACGGTGGTATGATAATTACATGGAGTGAAATGTGCAAATTGCGAATTAGGATCTAAACAAGGATTTATGTACGATTTGGATTTGTTGTCCTTGCGGAAAAGCGTAAGATTTAAATAATAGAATAGCTACGTAATTACCACATGGAGAATACTCATATGGGCTAGCCACCAGTACCAGTTTCAGTAGTTTGAGTCAACCCTAGCTCTGATTTTCCATTCAGTAATGCCGTCTGATTTAATTTACAAGTGTTATAAATTGTAACTAGAACTGTCGCTGTGGTCAGACAGTACAGTTTCTCTTTCCGAATTACAGGATCAGGATCAACTTTCATGCTCGTGCTCGTACTTCACAGTCAAATCCCCAAGTCCAAGTCGAAGTCGAACATACGCACGAATCAATTGATGGGCGTACCTCCATAAACACTTACATATACACTTGCTACGTACGTATTGTTTGTTACTTGATAAGTTCATGCAGTGATCATGTCATTTTATTTCATTTCATTTCAGTCTACCCCTGTCTTCTGTCCCCATTGACAAGTCTGAATCCAAATCTAACGATAAACTCTAGTCTCCTTTTCATGCTGACACTGTAACTATACACCTGCTTTAAATACCTACTACAATACGAGTATAGTATTGTGTATAAAATTGATATAGGTATGTAGATATAGATATGTTGGTGTATATGTAATTACATAGGTACAAAGATACACGATTTTGCACTAATATCTGCATTCCTACTAGAGACCATATATCAAGTGAGGTTTAGAATTTACAATTTGATATTGATATTGGATACAGATACAGACACATGCAGTGAGCAGGACTACGTAGTGTACCTGATTGCTCTTATTACAGTTCTATTTACCTACGTACCAAAGCAAAGCCCTCTTCTCTGAACTCCCTGTATGCATACATTCTGTGTTTAATTCTGAGATCAGGTTTAATTTAGTGCACAGAAAACACAGTAAGGAACAAATGACACGTAGTGATTATTGGAATGGAAGGGAGTGAAATATACAGTCATTGTATTACCAGCAGCCGTTGCAAAATTCCTCATTATTTTCGAGCAGAGAAGTAAAGTACTTTGACTGCAAACTGCAAAGCTTGACTCTTTCTGTCTGTCTGTCTGTCTGTCTATAAGGGATCCATTAGGGTGAACATGGATATGGATATGGACATTATGGATGTGGATGTGAACGTGGAAACAACCTGACTTACAAATTACCATTACCTGTGGGATCATATTCCAAAAATGTGACTAGCTTCTGTCTTGATTTCTGACGGTAAATTAAGTGCTTTGGCGGAGGTCTGAAGAGTCAGTAATAGTCTAAGAAATAATAATAATAATAATAACAAAGGCAGCCCTCATTTGTTATCCCCACTACAGATAACTGCGATGCAATGGTCTACATTCGTATTCGTGGAAATAATACAGAGGTGGAAGAAATAGAGACTTGAGACTCTAGACGAAGACGAAAAGAGTAAAGTCTCGAGCAAAAAGTTGCTCGAGACAAGCAACGGATGTGTCGTGGTCGTGGCATGTCATGGTATGGTATGGTATTCAGTTTTTTCTTCCCACGCCACTAAACAAAACACAGTATTATATCTGTGTGTCGATGTCGATGTTGAGTGTGGATTGTGGAACACTTAATTCATTCAGGCTTCCCTCAGCAATTAAGTTTCTACTACTAAAAGTATTGTGTGTCTCCCTATTAGTTCCTGGGTATACCTGAGTATCACGTAGCGTAGGTGAGTTTGAGTGATTCATGTAACAACTACATACATACATACATATGTGCATATACCTAAGTGAATATAAGTGAAGACTGAAAATATGTAAATTATAGAGTGCTAGTAAGTCCTGAGAGTTTTATTAGCAATACTGAATACTGCCAATAAGATGTAAGTGGGTATTTAATAGTACAGGTGGATGTGGATGTGAATGTAAAGGCAAAGGCAAAAGGTTCACCTTTACTTGATTTACAGTAGCTTTACTAATACTAATACCTACGGTGCATACTTGTGCACTCCGATCGCCGTGGGTTAAACGTGAGTTACATACAGAAATAATGCACGATATGCATATGGTTTCCATTTGCAAAATGCAAGGCTCAGCAACTAGAGCAGTGTACATACATAGATACATAGAAGTAGACTGTTTTTGCTTCAACTTCTTTGCTTTGAGAAAATCCTTTGTATTGAATAGCTCGTATATGTACAGAGACATACCCACGTTTATTTTTTCCCTTTACTTCTTACTGGACTTAAGTGAGCAGGAAAAGTACGGTTAGTTCTCTTCTCTCTCCAACTACAATAGACACGACTCTACTCTTCGTTACTATTCATTAGACTCGAGGTTAATGGGTCGTTGTCACCGAAACCGACGTCGCACCGGCGATGCGATGCTCACTTGAAGGCAAGAGAGAATCCCGACCACGACCACGACCACGACCACACAGACAGACACTGCCACTACACAATGAATGCAATTCAATACAGACACGAAACAATGCAAGATCACATTATTTATTTTCTATTCACTCTTTAAAATGTTCTGCAATAATTCAGCGTTAACATTTTTTTACAAATTTGCAATTAAAAGTCTAGTCACATTACATGGATTTACCGGCACATTAAAATCTTCCTGGTTTGGTTTGATTTGGTTTGAAACTCAATGATAAAGCTCATTGCTATTCAATGCTTGCAAAAATATGCGAAAATAATGATTTCAACTTACAATTACATTAGTTTCCTCAGTAGTTTCCTTTTTTTCCCTTTTCTATCTACCTACATGAATATGTGCCTACAATTGTATTGTACTTCATTTTCGTAATGTATTCTGTAAAGAAAGTGTAAAATTTTACACCTTTGCATCTGCATAAGTTTCTGACTTACAGGATTATTTTAGTCTTGTAGTATGAGCCATAGCTAATTTTATTTTATTTCATTTTGTTTTGCTTTTTTCTTTCTTGTCTTTTTGCTTGAAAAGTTTGAATAAAATTAGTGCAGAGCATTAAATTATTTTGATGTTGATGTGATGTTGATGGTGATGTTGATGCTGAGCTGAAGCTAACTAAGCTGAGAGCCGAGATCTTTATTATGATTCCGATTTCACAATTGGACAATAAGTTAAATGAAACGACAAGGAGAACAATGATAATCATAACAATCATAGTAATAGTAATAATAGTTGTAGTCGTTTCCAAAGTATTCATAAAAAGATGAAAAAGAAAATGCCGACTGCTTTTCAGAGATTTCTGCCCAACTAATGATTTAGCTAAGCTGATTGTGGAATTATTATTCCAGTTGCATAATATCGTTTCATTACATTACATTACATTACATTACATTTCATTTTATTTCATTTCATCTCATTCTGTTCCATTCCATTCTACTCCGTTTCATTTTTCTTCTTTGCTTAACACAACATTATTATGACATGACAGCATCACAAGATAAAGACACGAGAGCCGAAACCAAAAACAAAACCAAAACCAAAACCA
>JAAXYX010002432.1:0-17546 GCA_036851915.1 Ptenothrix huangshanensis
CGTGAATATTTCTCTAAAGATCGTCAGTAAAAATACTTCTTGGTAGGTGCATTTTTTGTTTTTGAATTTTGTAATTAATCATTATATTTTATTTATTGTACGATTTATTGTACAGTCTGCGGGACTCTGGGAGCCAAAGATAGTCAGGTCTCTAATCGTAGATTTTAGCCGGAGAAAACCAAAATGTTGAATTTTTACCAATTGTTATAGGTTTTACCGTATTCTACATTTTGCCATACAGCATGGAAAATTCACGAGCTTCTTTCTTTGCTCGTAAAATAAAATCAAGTGAAGATTCCATCTCTATTCGTTACATTTTTCCTCCTGGTGTTCATCAGTTATCTTCATTTTTAACTCGTGGTGCATGTAGCATGTAATTATAGGTATTTTATTCGTTAATATTAGCGCTATAATTAGTTATACCTATGCATCTACCTATGTATGTTATTATCTACACAAGATAGCATTGTTGAATGAATTTGGGAAATGTATTGTTTGTATACCTCAGTGAAATCTGAAACCTACTCATAAAAATGGACCGCTCTGCCGTGTTCAGAAAAAGTGATCAGCAAATTGTTTATAATTATGCCTGCAGTGATTTCATTAAGACGTCAGAAGAGTGCGGTATGCATCGTCGTTTGCGAAGCATCCATTTATCGTCGTTGAAGGTGCATAACTTATTATTATTCTCTGCAAAATTATTCCATAAAGTTTACGAAAAAGATATTAAGTTTAAAGCTTTGCACCTTCAACGACATGATCTTAGAAACTCGAGGTAGCTTACACATTTGATTAATTTATTACTGGATTACTAAAATTAAAGTGCTAATCTACGGAAATGTTCGGAGAATATTAAATGAAATGAGTCAGCGTGTAGTCACATAATGTATTTATTGTCAAATTTTTAAAGACAAAATTATTATTATACATAATTATATATGCTCCTCCTCACATTTACTACACACATCATTTGCATCATACGTCGCTTTCATAAGAGGTTAATTGCAATCGTGAACCTCACTGATAATTAATCAATTACTTAATATTTATTTCGGTAGCTATTAGTAAAGCGGATTACATTCGACTTACAGGGAACTGCTGGCATAAGTAGTGGCCATCGATATCGAATACACTTTTAAATCCGATTTAATTACAATTTTACAACGTTATTCCGTTATTCTCGCCTGCGACGACAGATGTAATGATATTTTTTATCGAACTTAAAGTATTCCTTTTAATTAGAAAGCATCAGTTTTACGCAACTTAAACTACAAACTAAAATTACTTCAACTTTCTTTAATATATTTTTACTCTGCAAGATGCTACCGACTTTTTCTATAGATAAACTTATATTAAACTTACTTAATAATAAAGAGCTGCGATGCATGTTTAAGTTCAAATACATAGTTTGTTCTTCCTTCACAAACAAACTCTATATGACGTCGACATCTAGGATAACAAGTTTAATTTAATGGAAACTTATGAAGTATTACAAATCGTATAATAGTCATAAACTTTCAACAACAAAAGTTTGTCACGTATACTGCGTGATTTCGGTTTTCCTAGATGCCAATGTCAAGTTTTAATACATTTTGTTTCTATTGTTAGACCACTTACCATCGACAAAAATTTTTATCCTTGGACGTTGAATAAGTTGAGGATGTATTTGATCTTCAACATTTGCAGCTCGGTCACTGTGGACAGCAACGGTTTGCAATAACAATTAGGTATACATATACATATATATAGGTTTATTTCTAATGAAGTTACAATCTTCGCTACAATATTTGCTAATTATGTAATGATTAGCATTATTTAGTAAGTAAAATATACGGTACAATTATGATTTGTCTATTAGATAGTAAACTTCAATTACTTCTAAACAATATTATATGGTTTCATCGTAGTTCAGTCAAACCCACAGCTGTTCCATTGTGACTTGGGAAGACACAAGGAAAACAAACGTTGCAGCAAAATTTTCACTGAAATACAGTGAGTTTATCATAATGTCTAATAGTATATCAAGAAACATTAGTTTGAATTACAGGTTCAATGTAAATAAATATTATTCAAATTAGCATTCGTAATTATAATAATGTCAAAACCAAAGAAAAATGTAATTACTTGCCTAATCGACGGTTAATATTCCCTTATGTGATGAAATGGTAAAATCGAGACTTAGGTACTTAAAGGACCATGAATTTTACACCTTTTAAGATTTACCAACCAGTTTAGTGTACTTTTCGTTGGTCTTCACAGTAGGTACGCTAAATAATTACATACAGTCAGTATAATATGAGTAGTATTAAATTTATATTCACAAATCATACCTTTATTCTTAATTCTGCTTACTTACAAAAACAATTGACAGTTTTGATTGAAAACCGGAAGACCAGCTGCATTTACTGTTTGCTTAACTATTTAAAGGGTTTCAATGATTCAAATGCTTTACTATTGTTTGGTAAACTTTAAGTAATTATGTACAGATTATTTTAAACTTAAGCCAAGTACTTTTGTATTTGCTGCTGGTGTAAAAAGTAAAATAAAGAAGATAAAATGATAACAGGATTGCTCACTAAACGACGAATATAAATGGTTTAACGACGGGATAAAACGAACATGAATGTTAAAAGTCAAAGTGCATTTAATTGTGATTGTCCACCCTATTTGTAAAGTGAATTCTTATTATTGTTAGTATCCCTGACTGGAATGATGACGCTTCCTTCCGAAGTCAATTGAGGTTGGATATCTGAACGAAAATTTGCTGGTGAACCGACGCGACGTCCATTAGGATACATTATTTCTGATTCCTTGTAGCGACTTTTAGTCCGTGTTGTAGTTTCGGATGATTCAACTTTACCTGCTGGTTGTCCATCATGACCCCTTAGTGTTCTCTTGGAAAATCTCGAAGTGGTGTCCGTACTGATTCGGGGCTGGTTGTAGTCATTGTCAGGAGTACTGGAACTCATACGGTACGTCTCATTGTAGTCATCAGACATGGCCGGGGAATTAGCCCCTCCTAAAGCTCTCGGAGAGTTCAGTGGACGTGAAGAAACTCGTCCTTCGTTACCAAAAGTACGTACGGGAGAACCATATGAATTTGTTGGCGTCATTGAGCGGGCTGGCGAACTGGCTTTGGATCCTCTGAGAACAGGTTCGTACAAATCCGGGGAAGTTTTCCTCAAACTATCCAAGAAAGTTTTTTTGGAGCGAGAAATATTGGTCGTTGATGCCTGTGTGTCTTGCCGTGTTCCATAATAATTGTTGTCATTTTTCTCAGTAACGTAGTTCCTATAGTTCCCTGTGCTACTCCTGCTAACGTTATTCACATCCCGTACACTTCTACTCATACTTGAAATCAATCTTGGGCT
The DNA here is from genome assembly GCA_036851915.1 of Ptenothrix huangshanensis. NCBI lineage: Eukaryota > Metazoa > Arthropoda > Collembola > Symphypleona > Dicyrtomidae > Ptenothrix > Ptenothrix huangshanensis. The sequence continues at coordinate 3,372 of JAAXYX010002432.1, forward strand.
AAGTAAGTCCGCGGAATCTACCAAGTGAGGATTTGATTTGTAATTTTGGTTGTATTTATTCTCGGGAGTCAGATGTGTAGCAGCAGGGAATGATGGTTTTTCGCGACCCAAAGACCTTGGAGTAAAGCTTAAACTTCTATTCAATCCGGATCCTCTGCGAGTTTCGTTACTATTGAATTGATTGTTGTGCTGGTTGTAACTATTGGAAATAGACACGTTAATGTCATCCACACCGAACCGAAGTTCTTTTCCCCTTCTGGCACCCTCGGGTGTATTACTTCGTCTTTCAATACTCGTATTTATTAGCGATCCCTCTTCATCACCGAAATAAAATCTTCGTCGAGGCAGAGTCTGTGAGTGGCGGGAACCAGAATTGTCGTGCGAATCCTCATTCACTGTTCCAGTGTGTTCGATCCCTTTTAGCCTATGCATAGTACTCGATGGAGTCCCCACAATATACTTGGGATGAAACTGTTTTTGTGGTGGCCCATCATACGAGAACTGTTTCTCGCGTCGCTCCACCGTTTTTCGTTGTGTAACTTCCGCATCACCATTTTCATATAACGTTGTTTGAGCCGGATTGTTCGTCTCGTTTGTGGTGTAGTAATTGGAATGCTTCGTCAAGTAACCAGAGTCTCCAATGTTGCCTGAGTCGATGGAGTCTCGGGTCAATGGTCGTCCAGCCGGGCCCGTATAACCAAAACTTTGTTCTCTTCTTTCGTAACCCTTTCTCTCTCCATGATCATTGTCTTTGTTCTGTACCACAGTAAGAAAATAAGTACAACATTAGCATCTTTATTGATGATCAATTTGGCACTGCACTACAGTGTAGAAGATTGTAATTGCATATTTATTACTTATTGAAGCAACCCTCAATATATAATTTCGAATCAAAGAAGTTTTGCTCTATTGTGAGAGGCAAACGCCGCACCTTCAAACTGAGTGCATTTGCCAAGTGTATGTACCTACTTGTATAGGTAAGTCTATATTACAACAGCGAGGAAAAACTAAAACGGTAAGACCGCAGGTATGGCTGTGCTCTGTGTGCTCTGTAGCCTCAGTTTTCTGACATTATTGTTGTACATTATCTGTGAAGTTTCTACAGATACCGGTCAGACCCTATGATTTTATTGGTTGCACTAAATGACAAAAATTTCTTTATTTTACCACTGCCTAATAAGGTAATGCTAGTAGCATCGCCGTGCAAAAAAACAATTGTTGTCAGTGTGGTGTTGGGCTGGTCATGTTTCTGCTTGAACAGTTTGTCAAACGAGGTTGACATTTTCCCTAACGATATTACATATTCATGTTCTTCACAGAACTGTCTCCAACCATTGTAGTACTTTGAGCACATTGTTAGATAATACAACACATACGTCGATAACACAACTACGTTAAACGAGCTTTTCTTACTCAAAGATTTATTTTTATTTCCAAGCGATACTCATTTACTTCAAAAATAAGCCTCGAACATCCACAGAGCTTTGACCTTTCGAACCAAAAGGCATTTTAATATCGTAATGTGTTTTTCGTTCTTGCACTATACATAGACATTACGCAGAGACGGGGCAAGTTAGACTACCTATGAAACTAATTACATTGTAATTCAAAATTAAGGCACTCCCACTAATGACCTATAATACCATCTTCATTCTTCAACATTTTTATGCCACGTACATTTCACCACAGTGAAGTTATTATTCAGTATATTGTACCTACTTGATAATCTATCCTACTACTAACTACGTATATCTATGACCTATACCATAAGCCTCTGGCACAATATTGTTCACACCTCATTTCACTAAAAATAAATTAAAGGCTAATATTTTAAATGAATTAATTGAAACACTGAATACTGCTAGCTGTGGATATTGACGTAACTCCAACCCCTGTAATTAATTCTAAATTTTTGAATCAGTTTGATTCACGCGTAAAGTCAAATATAATTCAATTTTATATTGTACTTTATATATTAATATTTAAATATTACTACACACAGAAAGTAAATAATTAAGTCACTTTGTATCCTTAAAACTTGGTAGCTGTAGTTCTATACCTATAACTAATTACAACTTGAAAAATGAAATCTCAATTTTGTTCTTCAATACACGATCACACACAATTATAAGTTGTTAGCACTCAAAATACAAATATTGAGTACTGAATATTTTAAAGTAGACTAGGTAATTAAACTTTGAAAACCTAGTACAAAAAAGATTTGAGACACGGATGGAAGTTAATTTTGCAAGCACCGATAGAACCAATTATGAGGAGAATGATAAATAAAAATAAAAAGTCTGTCACTGACCAGTAGGGCTGAAGGGAAGTCATTGGTGTTGTATTTGTGTGGATGATGATGGTTCATGATGCCGGACTGGTTGTTGGGAGTAGTATGATCAGGAGTATGGACGGATCTGATGTCGGGCGAATTTCGACGGCGGGATCGTGGAGGCGGCGTTGGTGTGGGCTCCCCATCCCACTGACTCCCAGATTTGGTCACAGAGACTCGCCCAAGTTGCGAGTTCAGCGAACGCATGACGTCTTCATGCCGATTCCTCAGATCCTTTCATAACCAATTAGGACATTTTTATACACATTGTTCAACCATCATACCCTGATTAGCATTTTCATGTGGGCTTTTCTGTCTCGTTTTTTCGCTTTTCTATTACTAAAGCATCTCAACTTGTATTCCATCGTCCTCTCTGCACAAACATGTCGGTGGGTTCACACATTCATTCATCCAACCATACATACAACCTACTTGCTCTTTACCTTAGATAATAAACTATTTTACTGAAATACGGGAACTTTAAAAATTGTCATCAACAGAAACGTCATCGCGTCATTTGGACAATATGAATTATTACTATCACTTTGATCACTGCAAATTGTCATGAATCTCCCAATCAGTACACTATCATGGACTTACCCTTTGTTTTCTTATACGTATGATGAGAACTGTACAACCATTATCAACCTCAACCTCAAGATCGCTGATTATTCTATTAATTTTCACTTTATTTGTTAAGTACACTCAATAAATAGATAACATTGTATTGCACGCCGTTTTGTCTTGCTGAGACATCACACACGTAGTTTTGTGTAACATAAAAAGTTAAAAACCGCTTGAACCCTACTGGGCCCCTTTCACTCAACTTTTCTGGGGTTCACTGCACTACACCTAGTAAGAGTAAATTAGTTTACTATGCAACATAGATAAAGTGATAATTATAATCCTGAATATTCTTAATCAATGTTGATATTTATAAATTAGATAGAACAAAAAAATAAATCGGGGAACTATTTAGGATTTTTGTATATACAAATAGTTACCTAAAATAAATTCTGTAATCTGTAGGATAGCCTTATGCCTTATAACCTTATATACATATAATATACGGATGAATAGATGCCACAAAAAAATTAAATAGATTAGTATTGATTAGCTCTGTGACTTGGTGTAGCACAGACATAGAGTGTGTAATAGGTGTAGGGAAAAGTTAATAATAGTTAGCTTACGGATTGAGCGTCTTTTGGTACAGGACTAGACCGAGGTGGAGCGTCACTGAATGTAATACGTTTCCCTCCACTTGGACGCTCATTGTCACCTTTAGTGGTTAATTTTGAGCCTTTAACATTTCGAGCTGAGTAAGGTTGGGAAGGCCCAGTAGCAGTGGGCATTGGCGGAGGTGGTGGAGGAGAATTGAGAGGCGAACTCCTCGAAGTCATTGTCACGTGAATTCCTTGAGGAGGACTCAAATGTAATGGGGATCTTGGAGATGTTTCGGAATTTAATGAACTACTAGAACTGCCGAAATGACTATTGAGCCACCGATTGGTCTCGTTTTTTCTTGTGTACTCTTCTTGATCAATGTCAAGCGGTCGATTAGTTAAAGCATCCGAGCGACTCACTGGAACTTGGTTTAATTTATTATTGACTTGAAATAACTGATCTGTTTTTGGAAGTTTACGGATTCTCTCTGATACAGAATCCCACAAGTCTTCGTCACCATTCCGTTGTGAGCTGATGTTTTCTGAGACTAAATGAGCTCCGTCTCCAACCTGTTTCCCACATATCAGTCAAAATTTGTACTTTACATTCGCATTCATAAGATACAAGGTAACCACAACATACAAGTTGTTTCGCATAAAACACTGCCCAAAAGTAGAGTGTAGGTTGCTACGAATGATGAAAGCCGTCAAAATTTACAGACTAGCAGGAAGGGGAATTCACCTACTCTTATTTTTACAGACACTACTGTCGCAAGTACTGTACAGTGGGCAACTTTAAATATAGTAGCGTAGAAGGAGCAAGTTTTTTTTGCCAATGATACAAATACAAAGTCAAGTAAGTACACTATATATTTACACATTTTACATTAAATACAACCATAGTGCCCATGAGTCCATGTGCGCCTACAATCTATTCTAAATTACATGTAACATTAAATAAATTATAGCCAGAGTTGGTTTTACTCTTGACTGAGCATAATATGACAGAGTAAGAAACGTAAGGATCCACAGTGATATCCATAGCACAGAAGATAGATGGTTTCTCAAGCTACCTTTTGTAATTAAATTAGAATTAGTACGATGCAGAAGAAATTAGTTCTCACAAAAGCCATTTTGTTCATATCCTCAAAGCATACTCACAGCATTCTTTCCACACTCAATTTATTACAACAAAATTCATTTTTTAGCGTGTTTCTATCACCTTAACGCCTTGGGACGGATTCCCTCCTCTCGGAACAGCTATGTACTCGATTCGGTCTTCGTTTTTGGCGTGACTGTAATCTTGACCACCTTCTCTGTTTTCGATATGTTCAAATTCATCCGAGTCTGAATCCGGAATATCTTCGTTGTGAAATTCTTCGTGTTCATGTCTTCGTGTGATTTCTGTTACTACGTTTCCATTCTCTTTAACTTTACTCACCTGCAATTTTAAGACAATTATTGATCGTAAATTAACCTTCGAAATGGGTGATTGCCATTATAGGTGGCCACTAAAACATAACTAGATATTTAGTGATCAAAACATTAACCCTGGGGACATACTCAAAAACATATATCCATAGGAAAATCTTACTATCATAAAGCAGCGAATTCTTGGTAAGCATCAATTAAATAATGTATAAAAACGTTAATCTTGTAATTTTAAGCGAATTCTATAAGATGTGCCAAATATACGCTTTGAACCTAATCAATGTGAGTTAGTTTAGCAAGTACAACTTCTATAACTCAGCCAGCACACAGTGTATTTAAACTCGTTGTAATCTAATCATCTACCTGTGCTGGTTTCATTGCCAGAGTTGCAGGGTTTCGACTATTGAGTCAAAAGTGCATAGATGATGCTGAGGCACAGGTATAATTAGCTTTGCATGATACTAAATTAAATTCAAAAACGTATCGAATATTCACCTGCATTAACAGCAACGACTCATGCATTTCTACAGTAGGCTATGGATGTAATTATAATTAATACCTACTTGCGGTCAACGATTTCTACGTAATGCCAACTGTCGCTATTGCAGATGCTTCCCTTACGAACTCATTAGTGGGTGGCGGGTAGTGAAAATGGGTGTTGAATATCATCATCATTTAATTAATTGTAAGTAAAATTTGTTTCCTATTGTGTACAGTGTAAAAAGTGTATACTGTTAAAAGGTTAGCATAAGGATACTAAGATGAAACATAGACAATTCAAGTCGGATATTGTCGTTAAATGTGCATGTACTACGCTCTCCCCATGCAAGCGAATGAGAGTTAATGGCTAGGTACTCTGATTACATTTAAATGACAATTATTGGTAGATACAGGTCAACCCACTGAGTCCGTACGAGTTACCTGACCTTATTATTCGTACATCCAAGTCATGCGACTTCAGGTCACTGTATCTCAGATACAATTATTCTATATATTACGTTTCCGAAACATTTAAATAGTAATGCGTCTGACACAAATCAAAGTTAGCCAATTAAGCATTTATATATAACACTAAGAACTGCAATTTGACATAGGTATGTAAGAAGTGGAGTTATTGCATTCACACTGTCACAACAATTTTGACCACTTTGATTACTTTAGTTTCTATATTCGCTAACTTGCAAGAAGTAATTACTGTGCTGCATCTTCCCACTATTTGCTTCAAACTGGTTATTATTTAAAGTGAATAGCTGTGTATGGATTCTGCGTTGAAATAGATCACTCACTCTTTTCTTTATGAATTTCAGGAACTCGATATTTTCAATATTAGTAAGAACAGATTTAAGACACCAATTATTTGCCTAGTAATGTATTTTCCATTCATCAATCATTTTCCATATTCAAAAGCTGAGATACCTAGTTGCAGGAGTGGACATAATCGTTACGTCCGCGTAGACTGTGAGCATCAGAAGGTAAGTATAGTTATAAAAAATCGTGATGATGATTTTTAAAATTGCTATTCAGGAGCTACGTACACCATGGTGTAACTAAATAACGGGAATTTTAGTGCTGCCCTGACCGAGGAGAGCTAAAACGGGCCTATTTTCTCTTCGCCCGATCGTGTCAGCGAGAAGCCCATATGCAGATATATCTACAAACCTTTGACTTCGAATCTTCGATCGTATGTGAGAGCTTGAGCAGCCCTCCCATAAAATTCCTTCCTATTATTAAGTTATTTTACTGAATCATTGTTTTTATACACGATTACGATCTAAATTATAGAGAGGCTGTTGCAAAGCTTGCATAGGTATGTGGATTCGGCTGAAAAATGCGTACGAGTATAAGGTTAGCGGAAGCGACATTTAGTTTGCGGTACAATAAATTAAACATATGGACTACTATTTAATAATTGTTTTGTCATAATTGCCGGTCACTTCGTGCCGACTTACCTCCTTCGTGTCTTCAATGTCAGTGGTACGGTCATGTCTCCTGGATTGGTTGAGAACCCTTTTGGGTAAAGAATCCAATTCTTGAGAAGAGAAGGGTACGAGGTCCCGCCTGTGATTACCACCAGCACCGTCTGCTTTGGTCAGCAGAGCTCGACGAGTATCACTTCCTTCCCGGATGGCTCTCACAAGTACCTGTGAATTTGAAAGAGAAATTGTTACTCGTTGTTATAATTTAATTAAAACTGTTCACTGGTTCATTAACATGCAATTAAGGCTTTTATAATTCACCCCAATGTAATGCACTAGAATTAGTGGATACGGTAGACTTGAGAGTGGTGATAATTGTCTTGTTTGTCTTATTCGATTTATTTTACAGCAATTGATTGCAGCTTCTTCTAATGACTTCATTTACAGTACGTCCAAGCTTCCAAAAGGAATAGAATGCATACATATTGAGCTTACGTATAATTAATTAGACCTACAACGAAGCCTTCTAAAACCGTTAGAAAACGTGATCATTTCCTGAGGTATAATTTTCTTGCGCACACATTTCCACTATAATTCAAGATTAGTACTAAACTGGGTGATAGGCAAAGCTCTGTAATTTAGATTATGAAGGGAATCAACAGTTACATTTATTTTTGCGATAGCCCAAAGAATTTCCGTTGAAAAATCACAGAAAATGTTGTTCTCAGAATTAGAGCAGTGAATCAGAAGAACAAACAAGTGCAAATGCAATTACGTCGTATCTGAGCTTTCCTTATAGCAGCCTATCTTCCTTCACTAAACCTTTTTGGCGATTTCTACCACAAAAAACTGAACTACAATTTTCTTATGGGTATTTCAATGTTGTCAACGACATCACTTTTTGGGACCTTGTGAGAAATTTTAAGAAAAGTGATTCATAGAAATGAGTTGGACGTAAAGATTAAATGGTATATTGACTCCCTGCAAGGTGAATACTGTGCAAGATGAATAATGGCAGACATGCGAACAAATAAGTACTGGTTGAAGTGATTCACCTCAAGGATTGCCAGAGATTTAAGATGTCGCCAAGAACCAAAACGAAACACCACTTTTGTCAGAACAAATGTGCTTGCCCTATGCTTGATCTCCGTTCTGCCAATTCGATGTGCAACCTCAAAATTCGCATTCACATTTCATCTTTCAAACGATCTTTGTTGACGTGATCTCATCTACCTTACAAAAATGCTTGCAATAGAAATACATAATTTGAATATTTCAATACTCAGATGGCAAGATGGAATCAATAGTTGGCGAACGCGAGATCTCTGAATCTGTTAACACCATGTGGGTATCCAATGTTTATACGAAATCAGAAAGCTAGATTTTTATTCTGACCAAGGATAGTCAGCTTGCTTCATTATTTCGATTTCACATTCACAAATTCGTATTAAAGATAGGTACTGCAATAAAATATGATTAAAAAATTATGTTCGGCGATCAACTGAATTTTACATTTAATTATTACTTTCTTTCTCATTTACGAATACCTAGGCTGTTTGCATACTAATTAAATGTATTTTGCTGAATATTAGCATTTATCATATTATTATAAGAATTTGTGGTGGTAATGCTGATGATATATTGCACAACTATTTTTTGGCTTGCAAGTTTTTCCTTTTAGTTTCCCTGTGATAACTTTTCCAGCAATTAAATCCACTAAACCAACACATTTTAACGCCTGATGTCAGTAAAATTGATTTGTTTATGTTTATAGCTTACTGTTAAAGGGTATCAGAGTTGGCGTGGGTGAAATGCTAATGGAGTTTATCCATTGATGTATTTATTGGTATCGATGGGCAATTTCAAGAGGTAAGTTCAAATGTTAATGTTTGGTCAACTCGATTTCATAGTTGCCTTAACAAGCTTTTCACCTTGTGGTTTCGTGGTACAATTTTAATCGGTATAATATACAGTATGACACAGCATTGAAGTTTGAAGTACTTAAGAGGTGAAGTGTACATATATCCATATATATCCATGAAGCATATAATTAATTACTATAGTTTTTTCGAATGGTGACCACGTGAACGTAATCACAGAAACGATGAGATGTTCGTCTCACTCTTAATGTACAGAGGTATATACTCATACTAGGTTGTTTCATTAGAGTTTGAACTTGAAGTGTTTGCAATGAAAAGGCATTAATGTTGATGAGTTGACGTTCCATTATGATGCAATAAAACGGAAGCCTCATAATTTCCTAGTTCTGCCATCCCTTACTCATACTTAACTTGATTTTCCAGACAATTAGATCTTACAAAATACATCTACATGTTCGGAAAATTCCCTTTGCTCTTGACTGAAGGACTTGAAAAAAAATGGGTTCAATCCATTAATCGTGGGTTTGGTAACCAAACCATATTAATAAATGCCAGTCCGCGGAGGCAGATAGTCTTTGTTGTGGAAACATTGACGCGAACGATCAAGCAACGGCAGTAACCAGTAACGCATGATATAGTCCAAGCACGTGTGATTCGAAACTTCTTGTCTTTCCTTCAGGATGACAATGGATGGACCGAGTACAAAGATCGAAGGGACTGTTTTGGAAAGCATGCCTAAATACGTTCATATGGTGTACTTGACCCATGTAGTTCGACGTTGGGATGAATAACACATCATTACGTCACGTTATTGACCACTCAGAGGTACTGATTGTACTTTATTTTCCTCACTCTCCATCATTGACAAGCATTGTGTAATATGTAATTAAGTAGAGATTCGGCCTCATTGTCCAAATTTGGTGTCTTTTAGAGAACATTATTAAGGTTGCTGACCGTCCAAGTCATCTGTCGAGTTGGGTTTCGATATTAAATACAACGTTTTCCCCATTACCTTCATAAACTTAATACACATTTTTTAATTTGCATCCAACAAAATTACATCTGGTATAGGTAAACTAAGCTGTTTTCATTTTTCATATGGGGTTTACAGCAAGATTTTTTTGAATTGAACGGGAAATTTTGCCAGAAGGATGTAAACCGATTACGTATGTGACAGCTTAAAGTATGCTTCCAGAGCAAGAAGTTCCTTTCTATTACCTTGTGCTTGTCTTCCTTGTCTTATAACAATAAAATAAAACTTAGTTCAGTCTACTCAATAAAAATAATGCACAGTTTTCAAGGGAAAATACTTTTAAACTATTTTAGGTAAGCAATAAAGTACCAAACTAATTATCCTACTATTTTAAAGGCTATACAAAAAGGATAGCCATATTCGGTTGGTCCGTGGATTGTAAAAGTAACGCAAGCCTTTAGGAATGGAAAACTGGAAAGTTGTTTTAATTTTAGCATACCTACTCCTTGACGTATTTATTATTGTCGTATTATTTGGTAAAACAAGGAAAATAAAATAAAATAAAATGAAATATACATATGAAATGAGGAGTTCTAGATCTATATCACCATAATCTGCTAGTTCAATGCATTTTTAGGCCAGGAACAGATGCCAGAAAATGGATAGTCTCTGGGCATCTTTGAATTTGTACTATTCTACGAACTTGGAATGTGTCGAATGTGTCATTTTACAATTTTTCGCGTTGGAGTGAAAGCGTAAAAGAGGTAATGCTTCTCGAAATAAACTCTATGTTGACTACTATTTTCTTAAAAAACTGACGTCACTTATATTTTAGATGGTTCATACATGCATTATTTTTTACTTCCAGCTTCATAAAAACGAATACTGCTTATTGGGACATTATTAAGACTACTTCGATGCATAATAATTAATAATTAGATAGTACGTAGTACAAGAAACGAATTTTTGAGTTTTTTAATCTGTCATAGAATAAATGCAATTATATGTAAAACTTAAGGTGGTTACTTCTCAGTGGTTTTCCTACGAACAAAATTAAAAGTACGAACAATAAGATGCACAAAGCAAGTCAAGTTCAAGTCTAAGGAAAAACATTTAAGATGTTATCTACGTTTGAGCCTACACGGTAAAACAGAGATGCGTGAAATAATAGACTTTCATTATTTATGCACCATCCTCAATTAGATATCATATATGTATTTGTACATGCAGGATATATATGAGTTAAATATTCTAGTCCCGTCATACTATACACGACAAGACATGATATAACATACGTAACTCAAGGTTTTTCTTTCCATCATTTTTGGTTTCTGCAGCATTGCAAAAAGTGTATATATATGCCTCTGTGCACAGTCCTACTGCAAAAAATGGAGACTTTCGTCGATTCATTTCTGAGAGTATCGAGCCGTATAGACAGTCTTAAACACTTTAGTACTTGAAACTTACATAAAAATGACATTTTGATTAATGTATGTATTGCAACGTTAGAAAAAAGAATCAAACTATGCCCCTTAATAAACCGCGTATACTTTTCAGTGGCTATTTGTATCATGTACAGACAGTCCTGTGAGTAACATTTCGTGCATGCATAAATAAGTGTTTAGCTGTCCTCCGAATATTTGTGTGGGTGCTTTGAAGGTGGAGCATATATTATGAGGATATGTAATATATCATATATTTCGTACGAGTACGAAAAGACCTTGAGAAATATGATGATTTTGGTTTACAAACGCCTCCACTAATAACTCATATCTTTCACATTTAAGCTCGTAGTGGCCCATGTAAACTACTGATGCCGTCTTCAACAACAAGTAATTGTTACTAACACGATAACTATGTGTAGGTAATAATTGCATATGATTTAAATAGTGTTCAGTTCAATGGGATAACATCTTCCCTTTATATACTTTTGTAGCAATATCAATCAGTTCCGCATTAGGAGATTCTGTTCAAAAGTTTTTTTGCAGCATTAGGCATCTCATCGCAGAATTTGGTTGCCAATCCTTCAGTTTTTATTAAACTGCATTCGTTCCACTTGGCTGTGTGTCCCAAGATTCGCCATGAAATTAAGCACACGCGGTCATCGGAGCAAATCAATAGCAAGTAGATCAACATAGTACAAGTCGGAAAGATGAATGGGTAAAATAACCGTTCAAATAGTTCCAATAATGAAATAATGAAAATTTTAAATTATGTATATTGAATTAATACGACCGTGACCATTTCAATTATTCCAATGTTCTCATCAAACTTATCTTTCAAACTACTGAGCTACACTGTCAGAATAATCTTATTTAGTTACTCGATGTTGCAAACTTTGAGCCTGAGCACTATTTTTGCAACACTCTAAACGTTTATTTATTTTTCGTATTTAATTGTGTACTTCAAGTACTTATTTAAATTATTATTTGAAAAGGTAAATAGGTTTTAAATGAGGTATCTCCTAAAACTGGGCGAGCATGACGAATAGCTATTTCTTGTAATTACTGACAATTTTTCATCGCTACTTGTCGCTCCACATTCAAAAAACTTTGTTCGTAATCATAATGCTAATTGGGCAATATGTATAGGTATGTATCTACTGGTGCATTTAGCTTGGGCAAGACAAGAACCGCTTACTGCTATAGTATCTTGATCATAATCATTGTACGATGAAGATGTAAATGAAGGATGAAGGCATTAAAAAGTATAATACAATATAGATAATTCTTTTTAACAGTGGGAATGACTCGAGTGTTTTTCACGCTTTATTGCACAGGCAGAGGTAAGGAATTAATAGGAAACCACAGTGTAAGTGAAGTATATTTTTTAATGCGAGAAACTTAATTAGTAGAACTGGGTGGTTTGTAGTCTGTATGCAATAAGCTATGCAATCTTAGACAATGTTAAAATCAAAGTCTTAATTGCCCACTGGCACAAGGTGTACCTGACGTATCTTTAACAGCAGTTAGATGCGGTTGGATGGCTACATCTCCTCCAAGCATACGTATAGTGTAATGTATTCACTGTCGCCAAAAGGCTAAATCTGAAAGACTTAACAGCTTAGTGCTGAGTAATGCAGCAACAAAGAAATAGAAGAGATGAAACTTGGAATTGAAATAGCACTAGCTAAAGCTGGAATTTACCACCACAACAAACAACATGAACATGGTATCCAGACACGAATATAATTATTTGATTTTTCGAATAAGGAGCGGCTACGAGTATTACTAACCGCCAACGAGTGAGTACTAAATAATTATTGGTAGGTATATGTAGTATGTCGGAAAGTAGGTAATTACTTATCATCAGTTTGACTTTGGCTGCAACGTTTCGAATTTTAGCAGTATAAATTCTTTCTTCGTTTTCACGTATTATCGACAATGAATTCTTATTATAGAATCCGTTATGTCATTTTAAGGAAGTCTATTGTAGTATTGACCGATTCTGTCCGTATACTGCATTGCATGTTATTGCATTGTACTTGCATCTATTACTGTCGTTATACGTGGCGTTGATATCTCAGCATGTTGTCTCACCTTTGCTATTAGCTGGGGTTACACCGTTGTGTTGGGGTAGTATCTATGTATACATAGGTACTGTCAGGAAGTCTAGCCCATATTGCATTTCTTAGACTCTAGGTTTTATTCTACAGTTGCTTTGGTTTTACTACACATTATGAAGCAATTTGAAATTTGGCAGTGAATCCTGTCGTATTGTACTGTGAATGTGAATGTGGATAATATCATTGTAATCCATTGGGCATAATAAGAGGTATAAATTTGATATTTGACAAGTCTAATTCATTTCGTGTGACTCCACTTTATTTCTACTAGTGAGCTCAAGGTCTCATCTATAGGCCAAGCACATGAATCCGTGCATACAACCCATTTACAAGTATCACAAAGAACCTTAGTGCCCTGTCCCTGTCTGAACCTGCAAATAACTAGTTGTTCATCGAGAGTAAAAAATGTGGTTCTGAACTAGATTATAATTACGGCACCATGAGATTCGGCATGCTATAATAATGTATAGGGATTAGGGAGTGAAAGTTGCGTTTACATATAACTTGGTTTAGTATTGTACTGTTTATTTTGGGCACATTTCTCTGATATACATTTTTATTTCCGAATACTAGATCCCAAAATCGAAGTCGAATTTTGATTTCAGCATGCTTGTATTGGTTAACGAATGTATAGTTCAATTGTACTGAATCGAGAGCTACAAATAAAACCTACTACTAATATTCAGCTACTTAAACCAGACGTGTCTGGTAAAAGTTGAAATATCTCAGGCAAAAGCTGCAGACAGTTTGTAAAAGGAAGTGACCTCAAACCAAGGTGTCAAGAGATCTTTTTTACCTTTGTTTTTATTTGACAACTATTAACTATTATTAATCTGTCTCTGTAATTTCAACAGGGACGAAGTGGAAATGTGGATCATTTTTACTAAAAAGTCTCAGTTGAAAAGTTCACATAGT